>JAPYYX010001438.1:0-32582 GCA_030522605.1 Cremastinae sp. B BG-2022a | reverse complement strand
TGCTAGATACCCCCACGAACCTAAATTTTGCGATTTGAGTGACCCGTATTCCAGGTCAAAAAAGTCATGGGTCTTTTGGACCCAGTGTGACTACTAAGGATTAAATAACACTCCCGCAAAATTTTATCCATTTCTTAAGTTTTTTGATTTACTAGACAGCAACGTTTTTAATTTCAATATAATATTCTCATCGATTTAAGATTTGATAGAATTATATTAAAATTTGTCAACTGCGACAACATCCTTGATAAAATAATAAACTTTTTTATGTCCTCGAGTGAAATTTCCTGTCGGCTCGAAACAACGGTCGAGTCAAGCGTTCGTAGAAAATGTGAAATGGTCGAAATACGTGTACGGACTTGCATCGACGTAAATAGTATGAATACGACGGAAATTCGCGAGTTTATAGCTTTCAACTCTGGCAGTCATGATTCCGTTCAGCACGGTGAGGAAAGAGCGAGAGACGTCCTCTGGAATCGAATCGTCGTTGCGTCAAATCGCGAAATTGCCCGTCCTGTAACGATCGAATAAAACAAAGATTTACGAGATTTTCCGCGAGCCTCGAGGAGAAATTCTCTTGCCGATGATACGGGAGTACAACGTGCTTCTGGCTCGACGCGCCCTCGAAACGCCTCCTCGCCACTCTCACCCGTAAATCGGTCGTGCAGACATGACGTTATCTCGCCTAAACTCTTCCCCTACGCCCTTTCAGAATTTTCATCATCCCAATTGTTCGGACCCTTTTCCAGTTTATTCCCCAGGCCGAGAATCTTTTCGCAAACTTCCTCGTAACTTTTCTTAGCATAAAAATATTCGGTCCTCTTTTTTTTTTATTTCAGATAACATGCAAATTTTCTACGTCGGTACATTCTGAGAGCCAGTTCGCGATGCAGAACGTATTATACTTTGTTTTTATTCATGGAAATTCATTCGGTATAAAAATTGACTTATCGAGGATCGATCTCTGGATTTTATTTTCAATTCATTTACTATTTTCATATTTTTTAATTATAATTAAAATTAAATATCTAATTAAAATCTCATTTTGAGTATAATTATAAGATTCAATTAATAAAATTATTTTTAGTTTAAATATTTTATTTTAGTTTAAACATTTGCTCGAACGTTTTGTAAAAAAATTAAATTAATAGTTACGTTCCCAGTATAAATCCATAAAATTATCGCTAAATAAAAATTGTAGCCAAGTTCGAATTAAAGGGACAAATTAAAAAAAGTATTTATAATAACAATGAGCTTGCGATGATTCTGATTTCCAGATTTTATTTTCTGACTTTTAAGGGGTTTCGGTACAGTTGTCATAAAACTCAAGAAATTAACACGTAAAACAGACAGACAATTGAAAAATGATCAGAATTGAATAAAAAATGGAAACAATGTTCGTTATTATTAAATAAACGGATATAAATTCCGAAAAAATATTCGTCTGCGTAGATATTGAGTTATTAAAGAAAACATTTTCGTTCTTATGCATGGAGTCTATAACTATATTCATAGAAAAATGATAATTTTCTCTTTCGATAACTCGAAAACTATGTAGATAAAAGTTTTGAAAAAAATCATGTTCACGTATTTTATGTTGAAGAACATCCTGACAAAAATTTATAACATTCTGATCATAGTTGCTTATGTACCGAAACACCTTAAGATGTTGTAACTATGTAGGGAAAGGGGAAATCGAGGAAGGGGAAATTTCAATATCCATAAATTTTTGGGGGCAAAATAGGTCCCCCAAAAATTTCAGCAGAACAACATCTCTGCCCAAAGTTTGTCTACTCAACAATACTAAAAAAATATCCAATCTGAATAACAATATCGAGTTGACAAATTACGAGCAGAGATGTTGTTCTGCCAAAACTTCAATAGATATCCATACATTTTTGGGGGCGAAATCCGCCCTCAAAATTTTTGACACTGATAGTGCTTAGGAGGTAAAATAGGCTGTCGAGACTTTGAAAACCAACAAATATTTTTGCGCCAAACGTGTTAGTAAAATGTTTGTTTTATAGAAACGGTTAAAAAATTACATATGATGAAGGATAAACTAGGAAATGAGTTCAACAGCATTATTTATTACATTTTTTCTTCAAAAATAACTTCTTTCATAGAAACGAAATAATCAAAATATAAGAGACTAAAACCACTTCATTACACTAAGGATTCGAACATTTTTTCCTCAAGGGGGCCATTTTGCCCCACCCTCCTTCCCCTGTTTTCGTAACAATTTTTACTATATAATTGGTCCTTTGTTTAAAAAAAATTATCTAGTTCAAAGACAGGTTTATATTAAATAAAAACCGTACAAATTAGAATTAAAGGTAGAAAGAAGAAATTTTATTGAAATTTTAAGAAAACAAAATATTTTTGCAAAATAATTTTCACGTTAAGGTCGACTGTGCTGAAATTTCTCGGGAGAGCGATGCAAATTTGTATGTGGGCGGTGTGGAAGCGAGATCAGCCGGAAAGGTTGCGCGCAAAAGTCAGCTGAAGAAAAAAGTAGTAAAAAGAGAGTAAAGAGGAAAAATGTGTGCACCAACCTGGCACGGTTGTCTCTCGAGAGCGTCGTCTCCTCGCGTTTATTCCTCGACGTTCCTATCCCGCGTGGCCCACTTATTTCCACGAGACGAGGAAAACTTTTCATAATTTATGACCGGTGACGTCGCGGGGAACCTCAAGAAGAGGCTCGATTCCATCTCAAACTTTTCTTTCCCTACGAGCACGACAAGCACACGGTCTGCACGATATTTTTCTGTCTCTGCCCATGCGATTGCTTCTTGTTGTTTTTGCATCTGTCATTTTATATTTTAATTATAAAAAAATATTCTACGTAAATTCTCATAATTATAAAAAATATTCATAAAAATAAATCGAGAGTGAATTTTATTTTAAAAAATTGAGAACTGGATACGCTTGTAAAAAATGACGACCAGGATAAACGAATAAAAAATTAGGAGTGGAAATAATCGAAACTTCGTATTTGAAAAAAAAATTCAAATATGAAGATGTTTTTATACTCACTATTGTTTTTATAAATCTTCATTTTTATGATCTAATTTTCAAAAAAATGTATTCCAAATATTGATAAAATTAATCCCAGATTTATTTTATTTTAAAATAAAATTTCATTTAAAAAAATTTTATTCTAAAAAATGAAGATCTTAATGCGCTTGCCAAAAATGATGACCTAGATAAACGAAACAGAAATTAGGAGTGAAAATATTAAAAAACTTGGACCGTAAAATTTCTTGTCCATGCGGTCGTTTCTCCTTATTTTTTTATTCAAATCTTCATGTTTCCATTTATGAAAAAATTCAACGTAGATTTTTTTTAAAACTAAAAATATTGCACAAATTTCCATAAAAAAAATTAAGAACCTAATGCACTTTCAAAAAATGATGATCTGGATGAACGAATAAAAAATTTCAAAAAATAACGACGTACAAAAAGCAAAGGTATGTCAATAAAAAAACTTACGCGATCATTTTTCGACTTTTTTGTATATGGAATTCCTATTTCTCCGGTAATCAAAAGGATTTAAAAGCGCAAAAGACACTAAAAGCAACTTTTGCCAAGAAAATATTAAGACCGGAGTGATCGAGTAAAAAATTTACGATTGAAAAGAAAGGAATGAAAAATATAAGTAGTAAAAAAAATAAAATAATAAAAAATCTGTAATGTTTTGAAATTCGGGTTTTACAACTTTTGGATAAAAATGCTGAAAGTTCTCGTAACAAAGAAATGAAGAAGCGTGGCCGATATTTTTACGAGGTGACGTTACGCCCGGAGTTCGCGTCATGCCAATCACAAAATACGACGAAAGTTGAGAGCCCGTTACGGAGCGCAGTTGGCGAAGTGTGCTTGCAATAAAGAAAGGGCTACTTAGCGAGCTTTGAAGAGTCTCGAGCAAAGAGTTGAGTTAAGGCCCTTTTACATACTGACGGGCTCGAGTTTTCCGCTCTTCACGACTCTCACATTTTCAAATCCCTTGGAAAACTTATAAATATTAATAGGACAAAAACTTGAGCTGTTTCTACACCGGGACAGTAAGGAGCAGTTTTTATATCTCGAGATGAAAAGAAATATTTTTATAGAATTTTTGCACATTGTCATTTCATTCTTTCGAAGAGCGTTGCATATGAATGACATTTTGAATAATAAAAATATTTGAATCAAACAATTTTAGATCCTGAACGTTAAATTGAAAGGATTAAAAGAAATATTTATAAACAAAATGTAGAGGTGATTATTTGTTTACAAATAATTTATGACAGAAATTTTACTTTCATGGTACGTTATTTTGATTTCCATGTGTATTCAATGTTCAAAAAGCCATAAAAATACACTTTACATCGAGTACACGAGACTGAAGTTGACATTTGTTGTTCAGTGTACTCTATGAAATTTAACAACACTCTTTTTTCCAAGCCATGCTGGAAAAGTCAAATATGGAAACGAGGTGTATGCGCACTCGACATTTATTTGCACTACGTTATACATACTAAAAATTGAGAGAGCACTCAATTCATTTCCTGGAGCAGAAGGAAAACCGAGTAAGCTTTGTTCATGATCTAAATTAAAAAATAAAAATTACATTGTATAAATATGCTTGATATTAATTTTTTAATCAACAATAATGTTTGCATTTTAAATCATAATTAAGGAGGTTCTGCTGTTAAGCGAAAAATGACTTCGCACTTTAATTTTTTGTTAATTAAGGGGTTAATTTTGTTAATTAATCATCGGCCGAAAAAAACACGTTCTTTTTGAATTTTTTTTGGGAAAATGATTGCAGTTTTCGAACTGTTTCTTTTTCCATAGTGAAGGGCATATTGTTTACTATGTTTCATAATTTTTTTAGTGTAAAAAAATCACAAATCGAGCGATATAATATATTTCACGGATCGCTGTCTAGAAAAAGGCCTTCCACCGTGACCACTATAACTCCTACTCCGATCATCAAAAATAAAAAACCAAATAGATTAAATTTTTGTATCGTATTATCTAATCTTTGATCGAAGGATTTGATAAAATATTCATTTTTGAAAAAAATGGTCGGCGGTTGAAAGTGAAAGTCTAAATTTCTTCAAAAAAATCACTTCATTTTCCTTGATATAAAAAAAAACTATGCCTCGAAAAAAAAATCCTTCGATCAAGGACTGCGTTTTGATATAAAAAAAAGTATGCAAAAGGTCAAGTAAATCGATCAACTCGTTTTTGAGATATCGTGGTCACCGATATTGAAAGAATTGTTTCGAGAAAATTCTGACTATACGTAAACCATTGAAGGGTTTATGATTAAAAAATTATGAAACATAGTTAAAAATATACCTTTCACTATGAAATAAAAAACAGAGCGAAACCTGGAATCGTTTTCCCAAAAAAAATTCACAAAAACTTTTTTTTGGCCAATGACTAGATGTACCTAACCCCTTAAGAGCTTTTATCCAAGAAATTGAACTTTGAAATTTTCTTCACTTTTGCCATGTCATTGAAGAGATATTGCTCATTAAAATACTAGAATTTAATATGATCAAGATACAAATTGAGAGCAGACAAAATAAAAATAAAATAAACACTGTTAAAAATAAAGGAGATTCATCAAAATACTTCAAAAATATTTCACTTCAAATATTGTATAATGTAAAAAAAATAAAAACAACTTCAATTTTTATATAAATATGGACGAATTTTATCACATCGTTTATTTACAATCGTCAAATATTGGGAGTAATGAGATAAAAATTCGTGCTTTTGGATGTGAAACAAGGTTAGTTAGTACTAGTCAATTGAGAGACTTTCACGATATTAAATAATTGTTTTTAAATATATTAAAAAGTAAAATTGTCAACATTTCCATTCTTCCTATAATCAAGTTCAAAGATTTACATCATAATGAAATATTTTGTTGTTTTTGAAATTGTTTTTAATATGCATTCAATCGTCTACGAAATAGTAGCAGAACCTTCTTATATAATATCCTTACAAAAAGAAATAAAATTACCACTGCCAGTGTCGGAATTATCAGATCAACCGTTCGGTAAGCTGTTAATTTGCACTCGATGTGATTGCTCAGCTCGATCGTGTAATAAACTTTCTTAATCGCTCCTGTGCTTCTGTGCCAATTTTCATGAAACGCGTCTTCAGTCACCGTGTTGCTCTGTAAAAAAATGTGCACGTTGTAGAATTTATTTAAAATATTAATTCAATGACTCAAATAATAATATAGAAAATTTTTTACCGCATCGAGCAATTTCTGGGCACACAGACATAGAATGAAAACTTGCGCGAAAACGCCCATGCCGTAGAGGAAAAATACGAACTGATAAATGTAAGCTCCGCGAAACTGAAATGATCAAATATGTTCAGACACATATGAATTGTGTTTTGAAAAAAATTTTTAATTCTTGAAGTTTATTGACTCACCGCAACGACGGCGAAGCTCACGAAGCAGAATCTCAATATGGAGCCGACGTAAGTCAAGCCAACATTTACGGCGACTATTTTTTTAAATTCATGGGCGATTCTGCCACATAAATATTATTTGATTTGATTTTAATTTTGGACGAGATTATTTTTATTGTGATTAAATATTTATGATGAATATTTAGTAATTTTTTAAAATCTATTAAGGGGTTACATGGGTTTCGTCGAAAAAAGAAGTATTTTTTCAAGAATTTTTTTTTTTTTAATAAATGAAATATTTCATAAAACTTTGTACTGACTCAAAGATCTACATTTGAAAAAGAATTTCTGAAATTTTCAAAGGAAAATATTTAAAACTCCGCCACTGTGACGTCATTTCCGGTGACCCCTCGTTTCATCCCGTTGTCAGCATAGCTCATGACAGGATCATCGGAAGTGAATCAGAAAAAATTTGTGTCTTAGATAAGACCATAAACTATAACTTGAACGAAGGAAAAAGAAAAAAGTGAAAATTTGATTTTTGGTAGACTTATTTTTTAAAAAATTCAAATTTCGCTCGACATTTTTTGAACAATAAAATCAGACAAAATACTGAAAATTTCGAATTTTAACACGAAAATAAAAATTAAATTTTCCTAAATAAAATTTTTATATAAATTTATACGCTAAAAAATAACTCATCTATTTTCGTACTCGATAACAGCGCAGTGATGCTTGACGGATTTTTTGAGTGCCTCCAGTACCGATTCCTCGTGACTGCGATTCTCAATTTCTGGCACAAGAGCTTGCGCCATGAGTCCTCGAACGTACTTGTACTGAGTAGTCAACAAGGTAACGAAGTAACTGACGTATATGTCGATGCTGAGCTTCTTTATGACGAGATAGCATCCGCCGAAAACTTGAAAGAAAGCTCCGCAGACGAAGGCTCGAGAGCTGAAGGGCTCGCCGGGAAAGTACGCGGTCATCGTCCATTCCCCGTACGTATAATTCTGTCGATCGGAGGTGAAAACCTGAAACGCCGGAGACACAGCCCAGAGGAAAGTCGAGCCGAAAGCCATCACCGTGTACATTTTCAAATACGTAACGTTCGGCGCAACATTTTCGATCACGCATTTTTTAAATTCATCCGAATCGATAAGAATTTCGTTTATCTTCTGTATCAGCTCGCGTAACTTTCCTCGATGAGAATTCAAATGAATCGTCAGCACGAGCAACTCGACCAGCAGGATCCAGGACGCCGAAGCCTCCTGGAAAGCGACCGAGACCGAATTGAAACGCGCGTTTCCGATTATCCAAGACGTGCAGTAAGTGAACTCGACCATCCACGTCAGGGTGCCCCACAATTTCGAGGCCCAATTGAATTCGCCACTCTCACCGCTCAGCGGCAAATAATTTCCCGATATCGCATTCGCGAGTACGTTGAATTTATTTATGTTACGGAAATTCATTTTTAAAATTTTTATGCCAATTTTTTTTTGGTTTTCTAAATTATTTTTTAATAATTTTTTGATCTTCGATGTTCAAAAAGTAATTGATTTTTTTTTAGATTTATTTTTGAGTAAGTCCGAAATTATAAAGCATTTCAAAAACTTTGTGGTGCAGTATTGTATTCTTTTTTTTTTCCAATTTAAAAATTTTTTTTTATTTTTTATTTTTTAATAATTTTTTGGTCTTCGATGTTCAAAAAGTAATTGATTTTTTTAGATTTATTTTTGAGTAAGTCCAAGATTATAAGCCATTTCAAAAACTTTGTGGTGCAGTATTGTGTTATTTTTTGTTTTCCAATTTTTTAAAAGGCAATTATTTTTTAATAATTTTTTGGTCTTTGATGTTTAAAAAATAATTGTTTTTCTTTAGATTTATTTTTGAGTAAGTCCGAAATTGTAAACCATTTCAAAAACTATGTGGTGCAGAATTATATTACTTTTGGTTTTTCAATTTTTAAAAGCCAATTATTTTTTTATAATTAAAAAAAAAAAATTTCTCAGCTAGTTCAAATTTTTTGAGATTTTTTTCGTTCTCTTGACGTTTTTCTTTTCTTTATATTTTTTCAATATGTTTATATTCTATTTTTCAAACGAAACGTTCAACTGAGAGTTTTCTTTGCAAGTAATTTTTTTCTTCATGAAGAAAAAAATTGACCTCAGCCCTAATTACTGATTCTCTCTGTACATGAATCCCGGAAAACGCGGAAATGTTCCGAAACGCTAATTCGATACGCGAAGACAAGAAAGAAAAAAAATTAAAGGCTACGATGAATCGAGTTTTTTCCCTCCGTCGCGACATCATTTTCCGCAATTATTTCTCCGGAGCTTTCTGCTCTCCCAAGCTCCAATTCTCTCTCTCTTTTTGTTCAATTATAGTATCGCTGTTCTTTGAAGTCCACGACGACACGCTCTTTAATGACTCTCAACTTTTTAATGACATTCCCGAGCGTATTCCGTAGAATAGAAGAAAAAAATGAATAATTAAGAGACAGCGGGACGAGCCGAAAGAAAGTGGGTGCGGGGAGTCGTAAGATTGATTTTTTTTCAGTTCCTTCTACAGCGTCTAGCGGTCAGGTTCGAAGAAGAAGAAGAAAATGAATTTTTTTTGTGATAAAAAATTTTTTTTTTTTCTCAACGAAACTGTCAGAAAATTTTCTTATAAAAATCACGAGAACATTTTTTTACCCAAAAAAAATTGAGGAGGAATTTTCTTCTCGCTGGGTGGCCAGGAAAAAAATTGGTCCGAAGCAGGACTTTTGGATCGCGATCTCGGATCGAACGCCGGTCGGAGTCGGAGCGAAGAATCTCTAGTGGGAATTTAAGAATGACACATCGCTGCGATAAAGAGCATCGATGGAGCAAGCATCGAGCCGTTCGGAATAGAGCAAGAAGGAAGCTGCGTCTAGAGATGCAAATTTAATCCGTACGGAGAGCTGGCCAGGCTGTTGCCGCATGAATAATGCATAACTGGGACGTTAAGAGGAGAGCGCAAGGTACATTATTTGAAGGAGAGGCCAGCGAAGAGCGAGTTCCTCCCGGTGCAGACGGAATAAAGTCAGATCGGGACGAAGTCGCGACCTGTAACTATTTTTTTTCAGTTTGTCCTTTTCATATTTTTTTTTTTTAATTTTCATAGCTATTTTCGTCACATAAAAAATAAATATATATTTTTTATATTATTTTAATACAATAATTATAATTATTATTTATAAGTAGGGTGGGGGGGGGGGTAAAATGGGGTACTTAAGAAAAATCTCCGATTCTCAGGGTTTTAATATGCTGAATCTTTTGTTTTTTAATCACAATTGAAGGAAAAAAATAAAATGTTTAGCTGAATTAAAATTTGGATGAAAAAAAAAATTTTTTTTAGCGGTCAAAATGGGGTACCTCTCCAAAAAGTATATATGAAAAATTTTTTTTTTCATACTTTGTTAAGTTATTATTAGCTTTGACGTCTTATTTCAAGTAATTAATTAATGATTTATTTTAATTTTTGTTTAAATGTGTTTTTAAATCATCATATACAATGTTCTTAGCAAATAAGAGAGTATTTGATATTAAATTTTGTCAAAATTTGAAATATTGTGAATTTTCACAAAATTTTTGGGGTACCCCATCTTGCTCCTCCCCCCCCCCCCCCGCCGTACATAATAATTATATTTATTTAACTTTTAATTTTTAACTACATAATAAATAAATAATTATTCAACGAAGAGGTGATATGAAATTTTTCGATTATCGACTAAATAAAACATCGACGATTCTTTTAGAGCTCTAAAATGCATGTCAGCGAACTATTTATTTAAAAAAATGCCATTTTTAGTACGAAAAACCATGAAAATCTCTGGCAACTTTCGATACCGCGAATGAAATCAACCGATGACAACGAAGTTAATTGATGAACTTCGTCTCTAATATTATACTCCTTATATTTTTTGACAGTAATTTTCAGTAGAATATTTCAAAGTGTAAATAAGTGATATAATCCAAAAAGTAAAAAAATAACGTTTTCAAACATTTTCTATGCGTTCTATCATTTGACTAGTGACAACCGATCAACCCACTTGAAGTGGTTTGGAAGAAAAACGGGAAATCAAATTCACAACTTTAATAAATTTTTCGAATTTTTGATAAATCTTTCAAAAAGCATCGAAATCATATTACAAAAATATATTTCTATTTTATTTGATGATCAATCCCGAAATTTTATATATTATTCAACTAATTATTTGTAATAAAGATTTTTTTTAAGCTCTCATTTGACCATACCCGTGGCTACTAGTATGCTGAGATCTACGGAGTAAAAAGAGATAGATGCGGCACATCAAAATTCAATAAATCATAGCAAAAAAACGGTGCGGTGAAAAGTTCAGAAATTTTGTCATTTCCGGTGAAATTTTCGTGGGCTGCATAAGAGTACATTTATTTTTGTGAAACTTTAAACGCTCATATCTCAAAAACGGTACGGTGAAACGTCTTTTCTTTTTTTTTTTAATCGATTCGTATGATATTACAGTGTCCGTAAATCTCAAAATACAACGTAACTCGTTTTTTCGTTGTTTTTTCCGAACCACCTTAATATGCGAACGTATAATAACTGGAGAATTGATGATGGTCGCATACATACAAATTTGAATTAAAAAATTCTGCCCTCAATTAAATGTTCTGAGAAATTAGTACTCGGTATTCAAACATAAATTGTGATGGCTCGATACCCCGGATTCGACCCTTCCAGCTATTATCAAGATTTTCGAATTATTGAATGATTAATTGTAAAATATTACCATGCATACCGAAAACTCGTCCAAAATATGTGTGTATAATTCCATTGTAATATTTTCAAAGGATTCTCCGGATGCGAAAGGCACAGAGTCGTGTTTTGCACGCGGGAGGCACAACCAAAGCTTTTCAGGCATAAATATACGCGAGCCGAGCGTGGAATTCCGGAATTTCGAGATAAGCCGCCAGCAGATTTCAACCTACGGTCGAGAGGATGCGAGCCCATGCGAAATTTCGCATCGCATTACAACAAATGTAATGAGGGGATAATCTTTGTATTTTTCTATAATTAAAAAACGATCGATATTGGGTAAATATTGATTTTTCATTATTTTTCATATAATTTTCATATTGAAAAAATTTTTTAAATATTTATGTAGTTGTATAATATTTTCGAAGCCTTTCTTAGTTGTATAATTGAAAAATCTCGTTATAGACTAATTCCGTGCTCTCTGAGCATCCTCAAACGTTCCTTTTCTATCGCCTCTTGTCTCTTTTTCTCGAACTCTTGATTCTTCTTCAGTTCGGCTTGATTGTCCAAAATATATTTAACGTGGCGTAGTCGAACAATCGCGTCGGCGTCTTTCAGGTCTTGACCCATTTCGATTCCTAATTGTTTTTTAAAATTAATTTTATCAAAAGATTATTATCAACCATTACTATTAATCGATTAATTATTTTAATTTAAAAATTTTTTAAATTAATTTTATTAAAAAAATATTATCAGCCATTACTATTAATCGATTAATTATTATTTTTATTTTATTTATTTTATTAAAAAATTATTATCAACCATTACGATTAATCGATTAAAAATTGTGGTACTCCGAATTTATATTTTATCACAGGAATTTTATTTGCAAAATAAAAAGTTACCCTTAGCTCGCCGCTGGTTATCTTCCTCTTGTTGATCCTTTGCAAACTTCTCTTCTTCTTTGACCAAATTTTCATGAAGTTCTCGATCCATCTTTTCTTCTTTGGCTCTGGTTTGGTCTTTAAACATTTTCTGGCTCCGAATGTCATCCATTGTGTCCCTCATCCTTTGCCTCTTCTTCTCAGCTTCCTCACGCAAACGACTTTCCGAAGCGAATCTCTCTTCCTCTTCCATCAATTCTTTAACCGCCTCCTCTCGCTCTCGTCTCCTTTTCTCCTCGCTCTCCACTTTCTCCATTATTTTTTTCAGTATCGCGTCTTGCGCGGCGAGCCTGGCAATCTTGAAAAAAAATGAAAATTTTTTTCTGCACATAAAATACACGAAAAACATAAAAAATGAACGAGCAATAAAACTTCAAAAATGTCACTTATACTTATACATTTTGAATAAAAAATTTACAAATCGATCCGCCCAGTTTTTTAGTTATTCGATTTTAAAGTTTTGTGATTCTTCCATTTAAGGGGGTGGATCAACTATCGATGATATTAGACAAAAATCTGAATTTAAAATATGTTATAATTCAGATGAAATTTATTTGGACATTTTAGAAGAAAAAAAGTATACCTCACCGGCCGATTTTTTGAGAAATTTAATGTCGAAATACGGGAATTGTGTACAGCGTCTTACGGCGCGATGCTAGAAACACGCGTTTAATTGAAGGTTAAGTACATTTCTGGATTAGACAGGTCTTAAATATTTCGATATTTTTCCTGAACTAAACATCAAAGATTCCATTAGAGTCCTAAAAATGCATGTTACCGAACTATTTTTTGATAAAAACGGGATTTAATTCGAAAAAACGTGAAAATGTCGATGCCATGAATGAAAACAGCTGATGACGACGAAGTCAATTGATCAACTTTGTCTTAAATATTACTCTCCCAATAACTTTTTGACAGTAATTTTCGTTGGAATATTTTGAAGTGTAGCAACGATTATTTTTCCTGTGATCCAAAACGGAAAAAAGTAACTTTTTCAAAAATTTTTTACGCGGACTGTCAACGGACTGTCTGCGGACAGACAATTTTTAAGGTTCGCATAACGGCAACGCGAAAATTCCGTAAAACATACTCCCCATATTTACTTCTTTTTCATCGATAAAAATCTTAAAATGTATCAAAATTAATTTTTTTTAAATTGTTAAAATTTGTTTGCCGCCCCGCCCCACATTCGTTCGGCACCCAGCGATCAAACTACCTTAAAAAATGAAATTTCTGACGTATAACACTCCTGCTCCCTTTTCTACGGAAATTCAACCATTAAAAGACAAAGGCGACGATCTTGTCCGGTTTTTCGGATATTCGAACAGAAAAAAAAAATCGTCAAAATGTCACGTTTCGAGAGTCTTAGCGGAGCTTAATGAGCGATCGTCGAGGGAAGAGCGGTGAAAGGATTAAATGATCCGTGTGTACCTTCGCGTCGTCTCTCTGAATTCGCTGGATCATTTTGTCAGCCAAGATACGCTCGCGCTGCGCCTCCTCGCGCCGAATTTCCTCAAGTTCCCTCGACTCTCGAGCTTTCCGGGCTTCCAGAAAAGCTCTCTGTTCCTCCAACAATCGCGCGGCCCTTTCCTTCTTTTCCTTCAAACTCTCAGCACGTTCCCCAACTACCAGCAGTCCCCGAGGCTCCGCCAGCATCGCCCGCTCCAGCATTTTCTCCTCCGTGTTTCGCTGACGCTGCAGAGCTTTCTTCGACGCGACCTGCGCTTCCAGCTCCCGACGGTATTGTTCCTTCTTTTCGTAAGATTCCAACGCTTCTTCTGTTTTTCGTCCTTCTCCCTATTTGAAAAAAGACCAGTCCGTATAACATTCCTCTTCAACTTTTTTTTACGTATTTTCTTCAGTTTACTCAAAATTTTTTGAATTTTCCACTGTTTTTTTATAGTAAGGAAAGCATCGAAGGTTTTCATCGCCTTGCACTTATTTGTATGATGAATATATATATATTGCTTAGTGATTCCAGAAAAATACAAAAAAATTGTAAGAAGGGTCGATAGCTCAACAAAAATGTAGAGAATTGAATAAAATTTGGTTAATTTTATTAAAAATTAAAAAAAAATTTGCATTTTTCAGCATCAATTATGAAAACACAAATTTTTTCAGATTTTTTGTCTATTTAGTTTCAGAGTTATTCATGATTAAACACGAATTCTTATGCATAGAATGTATACCTACACATGAACGCTATGCTTGTACACGTAAATTTCAAAGTTGAATTACTTAAAAACCAAGCAGAAAAAAAAATCTGAAAAAAATTGAATGTTCATATTCGATACCAAAGAACATTATCACCAAATTCTATAAAATTTTCTACATTTTTTAATGTCCCATCATTTTAACGCAGAAAGCCGGAGAATTGGTATCGACCCTCCTTAAGGATGTACTGGAGATAATTCGAAACAGTGATAAAACGGTGACAAAAATCTAAAAATTTGACCAGTCACTGATAATAGGATTCTAATGCTTCTGTGAATATTTCAACTAAATTCATTAAAGCGTTAAAAAGTTATAACAAATTGAATGTTATACGTATTCGAAATTATAATAAGTTATGAATATTGAAAAAAACGGTAGTAGTTACTTGTAAATTTTTTCTCGAGATGTTTAAATATTAAGGAATCTTTTTGCCAAATTTTATCAACTTTTACTGAACAGTTTTTAAGAAATTATCCACTTATGTGATACTAAAACGAATTTCCCTCTCTAAAAGTCCGTAACAATTGATTAAAACGATGAGGTCTTGTTGATATTTCATTTCTACTATCAGTACACATAAAAAATGTTAATAACAGAGTTTAAACAATTTTGTTTAAAATGTTTGTTTTCAATTGTTTAAACAATAAATAATATGAAAATTGTTAATAAAACTTTAACAAACTATCGAGTATCATTGTAAATAACACATTATACAAAATTGCAACTCTCTAACAAAAAAAACGAAAAATAAATTTTAACAATTCATTATGAAAAAGTCACTTTTGTCAGGGATCGTATCTCCAGTACATCCGCAATCCACACACATTTTCAACATTTTTTGTCCAAAAGTATCAGAAATTTTTTTCGAGTTGAATGTTAGTGTAAAAAAATAGAAAGAAAAAATACAATAGAATTTTTTATTTTTAACAATTCGATTCTCCATGATTAAAAAATTTGGGAGAATTTGATTCCAGAGTTTTTGGACGATTTTTTGATAGAATTTTTTTTTTAACAGCCCCAAAATGTAGATACAAAAAAAAGTACCTTGTACCAAGCCTCTACAGCCAATTCATCTTGAATTTGTTTGATCCTCGAGAATTCTTTGCGAAATTGTTGCTCGCGGATCTGGCTTTGTAGCGCCCTCGCGAGATCAGCCTTTTGTAGTTGATTCTCGAGTCCCTTGAGTTCGGCCGATTCGTTTCTGACAAGTTGTCGGTTCTTTTGTTCCAGGATCTCGTTATCTGAGAGCGTCGGCATTAAATTGAGAATAAGAGAGAAAATTCGTAATATAAGAGAACACTCGGAATAGAAAAAATAAATGATTTCACCCTTTCTACGGTTCAATTCCGTTCCCAATTTTTTCGCTTGTTCGACTCGAAGACGGGAAAGCTCTCGCGATTCCTGTGCTCTTATCAGGGCCTCCTCTTGCTCCGCTTCATCTCGTTCCGCGCATACACGCTTCATGAATCGTTTGATACTTGCCTTCCTCATTCGCTCGTCATCTCTCGACGACGATATCTCTCGTCCCCTCGCGACTCTCGCGTTCTTGCTCTTCTCTTTCCTTTCTCCTCGATCATCGCCTCTATCAATTTGATCCTTCTTATCATTTCCCATGATCGAAGAAATATCAAACTATAGAATTAGTCGGATAATTTGAGGATTGCTAATTTTTACTTCCTACTTTCTTGGCTATTATATATAATGTATTATAATAAAAAAATAAAATAGAAATATAAAAAGGAAGAAAAAATAACTTTTTTGGTTATAATTTATTATAATAACCAAAAAAGTTATTGATTTATTATTAATGTTTTATAGTTATTATAATATTATGTAAATATATAAATATAAAAATTTAAAATATTATGATATAATTTTATATTTTAAGGTAATATTTACATAAAATTAGATCAATCTCGTAAATATACACAGGACTAAGAGTATCGAGTTACGGCTAATTTCAAATACATCAAATTTGGCATATATGTCAGAGTTGACGTTTCAACTGCGTGAACTTCGCATTCCAAAACGATTTCAAATAACGGACCAAGTAGTGGGAATTGCACATGAGCGACTGAACTTTAAGTATCAAGGATCTAAGTAGAGCCTCGAGGCAAGTACATTTTTCATCGCAAAAAAATTACTCAAAAAATGGAAAAAATGAAGATAATCGATCGAACATAACCATTACTACGCGAAGATAAACGATTTTATTATGGGTCGAAAAAAATGTAGCATGCTACAAAAGTTTAAGTACTTACAATTAGATGATTTTAGTTTATTTTTCGATTAAATAGAATCGATGCATTCACTTCTATCTAAAATGTCATTTTATTCAATTTATCTGTATTTTTGCAACTCCCATTAGGAAACACAATTCGATTTACAGTATTTATAATCACAAATTATACAGTAATTTAAATATAGCACCGGTCAACATAACAAAATTTTTTACTTGGGTTTCTGTTCCAATGCGTAAATTCTGAGTTTAGACATTGAAGAACACTCAGATTTCCATTATTACTTCATAAAGTTTGCTTTTGTCTGATTTACGTCGGTAAGTATATTTTTTATTTATTTTATATACCGCGATCGCGTTTTCCTCACTTTTTCGAGCGTTTTTTGGGGACGACAATGTCGTTCCCAAAAGTCGCTCGAAAAAACTTACTGAAGGAACCCATTTCTAGACCGTTCAGTGTTACATTATTTTTGCAACTGGTACCAAGAAAGAACCTTCGAATGAAAAATATTTTCTCCAAACTTCAAACCATTCGGTTGCTTTTATTTTCATTCCTGGAAAACTGCGTATTTTGTGCTTGACAAAAATGTAGTCTATCATTTCACACATGAAAATTGAAATGGTGAAAGGCGGAACTAGCAACGAATATTTTTTACTATTTTTAGACAAAAAGGACATAATGCGTGCCTTCAAAGAGTAGCATACGAATGTTCGTGTGACTGGAACAACTGTCCCCATACTGGTGGGTTTCATTAAAGCTTATTGCATACCAGCGTGCTTCCCATATCATGTATTCATATAAATAAATTGATGATGAACCGTAAACTTTTTTTAAGAATAATGTTAAGGCATAAAAGTTGGTATAAAAGAAAATTCAAGGTGAAGCTCGTAACAAATATTCCCTATCATTTTTTAGAGAACAGGACACGCAGGTCATTCTGAAGTAGCATATACGTGGCTCAATAGATCTAATTCCGAAAAGTGCTTCTGAACTTACAATAGCGACATAGTTTGGGGTCCACTGAACCCCACATGAACTTCCCTACGTACGCCGAAGGTGCTAAAAAACCCTACATAGACGGAGGGTTAATGGTGTTTTTTTAAGTATGAATAACTTTAATTAACATCTTTCACTAAGAATGAAGAAGGTCAAATTTCTGTGGTAATTCGTTATCTTATGAATTTTTTGAATGCAATCGAAAAATAATCATTTTCCATCATTTTTCGCATCATTGCTACGATGAATTCTAAGAATATATGATCCTGTTTTATTAAACTGAACTCATCAGGACTGACGAGCCTCGTTAAAGTGAATATTCACTCTATCCTTATACTATACCAGTCTTTACGAATCACGAGCGCATCCCGAGGCACTGTCGCGATTGGTTCCTGTGTCTCGGTGATGCAGACTAAGAAACTTCACTCTACCTGAACCGTCCTGGTTCCCTTTAGCGAGGTTCACTTTAATGAGATTTGACTGTACACAAGATTTCCCGTGAAGATTCACAAAGTGTTATGCAAGATTTCGAAATGAATTCCAGAATTCACTGAGACCCCTAGCGCGTTTATTAACAATTCCCTTTTGTCTTTTTGCATTTCTCGTAGCGTTCCTGTCCATTTGCGCGTCCCCCTTAATTTTCGAAAATGCGACGCGAGACGAGAAAGAGCATAACTCGAAGAACGTTCCGGGTTCAATCTTGGGAGAGAAAATGAGCGTGGAAGCTCGAAATGGCCAGAAAATTTACTAAATTTCATGTCAGAGGAGAGGAAATACGATTTCTCGACTTGCCTACTTCGGAACCTGTGAGCGAGATGCGAGGGAGAAGACATACAGAAGGAGCGAGGTGGAGAGAGACGGAGCGTGATTGATGACAAAAGGCGCTTTCAATGGGAAAATCCTCCGCGAGCTCGTCCTTCCGACCTCTCCCTATTTACTCCAAGGTTCATAAGCGTCCAACACCTGGATCCTCCTCGCCCGGGCACATCCTTGCCTTCGAAGTGCCGCGTTCGTGTGTACACCCTGACAATTGTCCTCGTCTAATTTTACAGACGGAGCGAACACCGCGACGCGCCACCGGAAAGAGCGAACGGTGCGAGCCACCGGAAACGAGCAAGCCAGACCCGTTAGCTGCTCAGCGCTGGTGGAACGTCGTGTCCTGCGGTCTCGAAGACGTATGGCCCCCACGGAAGAGACATCCTTTTGCCAAGTAGTATTCTACCCGTGAATCTTATAACCCTTCCATTTCGTGACCAAAACAAACAGCTGTGTCACTTCTTGAAGAGGAAGCGAGAAATTCTTCTCTCGCTTTTAGTTAAATTATTTTTATTACCATCATTATTGTTATTATTGTTGTTGTAATACGTCTCTTTTTTGTATTTAAGGTAGTTGTCGTGTCTACAGTCAAATCAAAAGTTTTTTTCTTAGTGCATCTCCGCAATAAGCGGTTTTGAGCTTATTTACACAGAAAAAAAAGATTGATTGAATAACATGAGCGTCATTGAATAAAAATTAATTGACTCAACCATAATATTATTAGTTCAAATAATCAGTTACACATGTTCAAAAGCGATGAGATTAATTTCATAAAGATGATAAAATTGATTTTTTCCTCCAAATCAATCGAATTTGTCATAGATGGAAGATGAAATCTTATTGGATCAATTTCAGATGTCATTGCCAGAAAGAATACATTTTAGTGATTTCATATAATCAGTTACACCTGTTCAAAAGCGATGAGATTGATTTCATAAAAATGATAAAATTGAATTTTTTCTCCAAATCAATCGGATTTGTCGTAGATGGAAAATGAAATCTTATTGGATCAATTCCAGATGTCATTGTCGGAAAAAATACATTTTATTGAATTCAAATAATCAACGCAATTTAAAAACTAGCTTAATTCGCAACATCGGGATTATTGATTTGAGATTCATACTGGAAGGTAAATTTTACTTGATGGTCTGAAATGCAAGTTTCGTTGAATTAACGTTCCATATTATTGATGAGACTGAATAAAATGATCAATAGATACAACAATACTCAATGTTGATTTTAGATATTAAAAGATTGTAGGAATCAAATAAATGAATAGTCGAAGGGAAAAATATTTGTTGTCCACGTATAAAGCGACTGAATTGGACACTCGATTATTTGATTTTCGTATAGAATTTCGTATTATTCAATTAATCAATATTTCATTGCGAATATACATTTGATTAGCTCGCGCAAATCAAATGAAAAACTAGTATGTGATGGAAAAAAGAATTAGAAATTGATATGAAAATTTCAGAATTATTCACTCATATAGGATTTATTGATAGACTTGTGATAGGAATTGTGTGTAACGAGTGAGTCTATCGTTTTTTAAATTTGTAGAGAGATGTATTGTTATACTAATTATAGGCTAACAAAAATTCCGATGGATTACGCGAAATCGATTTTTTACGATTTTTTGATCGATTGCTTTACCGAAGTACTACCTTTAAGGAGGAATGGTAGTTACAATCCATCTTTCTAGTCTTTTGAAAAGGTTCTGAATTTTTTCTGTATTAGCTACAATAGCAATCATCAACTTCCGATTAATAATTAAAACATTTTAACAATTAACATTTTCTAAGCAATTAAAATAGAAAATTTTAGTGAAATGCTTTCAGATTTTTGAATTAGCATTGAACACTCATATGAAACATAAGAAAAATTTTACGGAGACGGTACTATCACGTACTACCAAATTTTCATAAATACTTTTATATTTTTTTTCTCTCTCTAAGAGGCCCTCAACGCCGTGGTACTTGAACCGCGGGCGTACCCGCTAAGCGAAAACAGTACCCCTGTTTTAAAACATAGAAAATGTCGAATAGATCATCCGACCCCATTTTTAGTCCGAATGTATTACATTTGTGGAGAACGAAGGTGTGCAATCAAAGACAAGTTGCACATGTAGCAATATACTGACCAAAATTATTTTGACAAATTTATGGAAACCCAGAAAAAGAGTTAGTCATCTCCACCTCCTAATTAATTTCTCCCACTTTTGGACACAATCTGGACTATAAAAACCCCTAATTTTCAAACGTAAAATCACAGTATCACCGTGAAATCTCTACGAGTTTGTCTTTGTCTATTGTCCGTCCAAGCTCCTGATCTTCCGTAAAAGACAGCCAGTATATCTTAAACGTATTATAATTGTATGTCTAAAACTTCAAACAGGCAATCGAAGCCTACGAAATTTATTTAAAGAGTCAAAAGATATAATAATTAAAAGCCGAAGCGCAACGAATAAGAAAACTTCTGCCGAAAGACTTACGTAACGAAGAAGACACCTTCCTTAAAGTAATTAAGGTATTTATTAATAGGTAACAGTATCATTAGTAAAGATTCGTAGATACCTTTGCTAATCAACATTGTAACCTCAAGCTAATTGTAGGAAACGAATGTAAATTGTGAGTAAGGAATCGTAGATACCCTTGCTTACACATTGGAATCAATTTCGGTTAAGTTCATTAAACGAGCATTCAAAGAATCCTAGATCTCTTTATTTTTCGCATGACAACCTTTCCTCTCTACTCTATTCAATATCTCGGAATAGCAAGATTTCTTGAGATCTGACAGCGTTGGCCCACGTGTTGAAGTTCCAAAGAGAATATCCCTTTCGCAAAGGGGAACCCCCTCATAACCACGCAGCGCCAACCGCTCGACGCTTGCGTTGTTTATTGTTCTCCGACTTGAGACGTCACAGTACCTTTTATTGTTTATGTTCAGAACGTTTTATGAGTTTCCCATAAGACACCATGTTAAATTTTAAAAGTTTGAAAGTTCATAACTTTAAAACCATTTGGTGAATCATTCTCAAATTTGGCGCAAGGATTTTTTGGCCGGTTTCGAGCAAGTCTACAAAATTTTAACTTTTTCTTACCATTTTTAAAATAGGGTCAATTCCTCCTTAATATCAAGTCGATGCTAAATAATATTCCAAGGTTGAGGTTCTTCGGAACAAAAGGGAAAAATCAAAGAAATGAAAGAGTTTTCAAACCAATAATATCGACAAACGCACATTAATGATGTATGCCAAAAACAGCAAATTTTACTTTGAAATTTAATTTAAATTCAAGCTGAAAATCGTATAGGCATATATTTTTACCTTTCTGGATCTATCGAAATTCATAATAGTAGTAGCGAACAAAATCGATTTTTTAAACAGTCTCGTACGTATGAATATATAAATTAAAATTATTATCATTTTTTTTAATTTTGAAGAACTGACCTCAGTAACGCGACAAAATCGCGCGTACCTTCATTCTATTGTTGACCGTATATGGGCGATCCTTTGGCATATAAGGCACGGGAAAGGCTCTCAGAGTCCTCGAGCGTCGTTTACCCACTTTCCAAATGAATTTCCAAGTTCTCGAGGACTTTTGCAGCCCAGCATTTTCGTTTATTCGGCTGTCGAGAATTTTGCAGACTACGCGCTGTAATTTTAGAAATCCTCTCGGCTCGAGTGACTCGCTCTCCTTTCCTCGATATGAAATTGCCGAGTGAAAAGGTTGAGAGAAAAATCCTTTGGAACATCCCGTTTCGTCTTTTATGGGGCTGATTGAATCAATTTTAATTGCCGCTAGGTGTGCTCGAGTTAAGAGGCCGCGTCTTTGAAAGTAAGGACGGGCGATTCTCTGGAGAGAGTGAAGAGTGCTAGTATAAACGGAGAGATATCAAGATCTCCTCGATATCACCTTGACAGATAAAAATCGAATGCCTCGGATAATTGGACGAGGGAATGTCTCTTCGTTCCTAATCCGGATATTTTTTTTAATTTGATGTTTACTTACCCACTTTTCATTTCGTACGTATTATTCTCTTAAACTCTACGAAATATTCTACGACAAATATGAGAATATCATTTTTTTTATGTGGTCGTCATGTCTATACTGGTTCTCAGTAATTGAATTTATTTGTCGGCCGAATTTTTTTTGGGAAAACGATTGCAGGTTTCGCTGTCTTTTGCTCCATAGTGAAAGGTATATTTTTAACTATGTTTCATAATTTTTTTATTATAAACCGATCAAGGGTTTACGTCTAGTTAGAATTTTCTCGGAACAACTCTTTCAATATCGGTGACCACGATATCTCAAAAACGAGTTGATCGATTTAGTTGACCTTTTGCATATTTTTTTTATATCAAAACGCAGTCCTTGATCGAAGGAATTTTTTTTCGATGCATAGTTTTTCTATATCAAGGAAAATGAAGTGATTTTTTCGCTGAAATGTAGACTTTCACTTTCAACAGCCGACCATTTTTTCAAAAATTAATATTTTATCAAATCCTTTGATCAAAGACTAGATAATACGATACAAAAACTTACTCTATTTCGTTTTTTATTTCTGATGATCGGAGTAGAAGTTATAGTGGTCACCGGGGAAGGCCGTTTTCTGGACAGCGGTCTGTAAAATATATTACATCTGCTCCATTTGTGATTTTTTTACACTAAAAAAATTATGAAACATAGTAAACAATATATCCTTCATTATGGAAAAAGAAACAGTTCGAAAGCTGCAATCATTTTCCCAAAAAAAATTTCAAAAAAACTTGCATTTTTCGGCCGATGACTAGATGTAACCCCTTCCATAGACCGCATGTAATTCATAAATTCCAATTTCTTAGTAACCACATTCCTAATCGCCGTAAAATTTGTATACGATCTCTTAATAAATACTCCACACAAAAACAAAGCAAATTTTCAGAATTTTATCATCATTTGCGACTTGGGACTCAACACCCTTAATAATTACCACACACGAATTTACAAATTAAAAATTGCGTCTCAAAGTATAAATTCGATCTCAAATCACACAAAATATACATTCTATGAATTCGTACACAATAAAGTACACAAGAACTAATTAGCACAATGAAACATGATTGTACAAATACAAATATATCCAAAAAAATCAAAAAAGTATCAGGAAAAAGCTCCACTCTGTTATATCGATCCTGCTGAGAAAATTTACAAAGCGGAGAGCGATGCACCCTCGGGAGTAGCGCAACGATATACTGTCTCGAGTACAAGAGGATTCAACGGAAATTCTCCCACTCTCCGAGAACGAGCCTGTCAATATTCCCTTTGTAGGAAAAACTCGACTTCCTCATTAACCTTTTAAATTTCAAGAGAAACGCGACGGAGAGAACGTTGCATCGTTTACAAAGATGTACTTTGACAAAAAAATACGAAACATCGCATACATCGAGGAAAAAGTAATGAAATAACGCCAGAAGCAACATTACGAGAAAAATCATCAAATACGAGAAACATGATAAAAAGAAAATTGCAAGGAATACGAGACGATTTTTTGCAAAAAGCAAAACGACCTGGTAATTACAAACCGAATGATTAATCCCTCGTCGAAAAAAAAGTCGAGGAATATCCTCGGCGAAGCGTCGAGGGGGAAGATCGTGCGGACAGTCGTCGATGGTTCGCCCAACCGGACGGAACACACCAGGAAGCGCGTTTCTGCTCCAGGATGGAAAAATCCCGATACTTTCGGAGCATAAACAGATTGAACGCGTTCACCGATTTTTTCGCTGGAAATTTTTTACCCCTGAGCGACAATGACAGAGGTCTCGGTACACTTCGGGCACTCTGGATGGCGTTCGCTTGGTGGACGAAGGTCTCGTATCTGGCGTCGGCCGCCCTTGGGACGTTGTTCTTCGCGAAACTCACGGCGGAGGAAACTTTCCAAAAATTCGGCGCAATGGCCGTACTCACCGCCGAGCTCCTCATACCGGCCGTGTATTTGAATCTCCAGCGCGGAAATTTCAAAGTATTGGTCAAAAAGTACAACGGACTGCTCGTCGATTCCGATTTGCTCAGGGAATACGTCAGCGAGACTCTGAGCACTTACAACAGCGGATTGAAGTTTTATCTCATTGCCGGATTTTGCGCGTCCTTTTGCTTCTCCGCGGGGCCGATTCTCAAGATTCTCGATACCGATCGATTCACGTACGTCGATTTCACCGTCCCGGCTTACCTGCCTGGAGAACCTTTCGACAAGAATTCATTCGTCGCTGGAGTTGTCTTTCAGACCTGCGGCAGTTGCTCGGTTCACGTTGGAATTATCAGTCTTTATTTGTACGTCGTTCATTACATCGCCGTTCTCGCTGGACAGTACAAATTCGTCAGGTGGCAGATGAAGCAGGCTCTCAGCGACGATGATGGATATAAGGACGAGACGTCCGTCATTTTCGCACTGAGGCGGTGCATCGATTACCACGCTGCTGTCATTGAGTATTTTATGATATTTGTAAATTTAATTCGAATTCGAGTATCGTTGAAATTTGTGACGATCGATTTATAAATAATATATTGATATTAATCACTTTTTTATATTTATCAATAAATGAATGCTCAAAATGCATGTGCCATTTTTCTGATAAAAAAACTATATTAATTTTTCAAGTTTAAGGGGACACGGTGGTCTAGAAATTTCAAAAAATCGATTTTTTTTCGATATTTCGAAAGTATAGGATCTCAAGAATATACTGTGAAATTTTCATGCGGAAATTTCCAATATTATAGCTTCTACAGCCCACTAATTAGGTAGAGAGCGTATCTTAAAGTATCTGTACGTCAAACTTTAAACTCATTTATCTCGAAACGACTTTTTTCGGCACGGTGCAGATGAAAACAAAAAAAGTATTCAACCGTATTACTTGAAATTTGGATATGTTGTTCACAACATGTATGGCTATCGCCGGAACTAGAGCCATAATTTTATTTAAATAATTTCCTATTTTTTGCACTAAAAAACTAGTGAAAAGAAACCGATTTTACGACTTTTTTTTCAAAAGCGCGCCATTTTGTCTATTTTTAATTTTTTCGATTTGTTCTAGTTCCGGCCATAGCTGCACTCTTCCTGATTAAGAATCTTTTTTGATTTTGTGTTTCGGATGAGTAGAAGTTCGGATGAGTAGAAGTCTCGAAATCATCTGCACCGTCCGGGTCCGATTTTTCGAGAGGGCATTTTCAGCGGCATTTTTTTAATAATAAATATTGTTTTTAAAATGAAAAAAAAAGTATTGTATGTTCAATAAACGTAGTAATAAGCCTAAACAGTTGAAACATCGTTTTTTAAATTTTTAATGGTAAAAAAAAATCGTGAAAATACGTGAAATTTTCGTGCTCTAGACCACCGTGTCCCCTTAAAAAAAAATTTTTTTTTGATCCCTGTTGCATTTAATTTCGAAGACAACAAAGTATCAAAAATAATGAAATGTTTATTGAAAGTTATAAATTAGTACTGAAATTTTGAAAATAAAATACCTATTTAAATTAAATTAATTTTTTATTTAATTTATCAATCAAAATCAATACTAAAACGAGAGTATAATATTTTGTATTTATAGGGAATATGAATTTACAAATAGATAATAAAAATTGTTACAGCGCCGGAACGACGCTCATAAAAATTTTGCAGCTCTACGTTGGCTCCACTTACATCACTTGCATCTTGGAATTCTGTTTTCTCGCGTTTGGCATAATAACGGTAAGCGAAAAGCGATTAAAGTGTCATGCGTCGATCGATCTTTCCTCAGATCGGTCAGCATCGATCTTTGTCTGTATAGTTTGAAAGCGCCGCGGTGGAAAAGTTTGCATACCTGGCATACATTTTTTGTCGCCTGGTGCTGGTTTTCATGCTCTGCTCGTGCGTCCAAGAGTTGCTCGATTCGGTAACAATACATTTTTTTCGTATATCTTAGAATATTTTTTCTTGATTTGAATCGCTTCTTGAGAAATAAATTCTTTTTAGGATGCAAACCTTTTTAAATAAATATAAACAATTTTTCGTAATTTTTTAACACTTGAGGAGGTTGATCAACTATCCATGACATTAGATAAAAATCTGAATTTAAAATATGTAACAATTCAGATGAAACTGGACATTTTAGAAGAAAAAAAAGTATACCTCACCCACCGATTTTTCGAGAAATTTAAATGTCGAAATACGGGAATTTTGTACAGCATCTTATGGCCCAATGCTAGATACATGCACGCGTTTACTTGAAGATCAAGTATATTTCTCGATTAGACAGGTCTAAAATTTTTCGATTTTTTTCTCAACTAAACATCAAAGATATTCCATTAGAGTCTTAAAAAATGCATGTTACCGAACTATTTTTTAATAGAAACGCAATTTAATTCGAAAAAAGGTGAAAATGTTGATGCCATGAACGAAAACAGCTGATGACGACGAAGTTGGAATAGTTGGAATATTTTGAATGTGTAGTATAGTAATAACTATTTTTCCTGTGATCCAAAACGGAAAAAAGTAACTTTTCAAAAATGTTTGGAGCGGACTGTCATTCGACTAGAGAATACTTGATCAACCACCTTAAGACATTTTTTATAAGTGCAATAAAAACAATTTTTTTCGTGCCTGAGAATATATTTTTTCATTCGAAGTCGTTTGTTATAAAAAAGAATTGCTTTATACAAAATCTCTTTAAATGAAAACAAATTTTCGTATATTTTTTGACACTTAGGACATTTTTTTATAAATTCAACAATTATAAAATAAATATTTTATATTTCAACATTTTTGGAACAATGATTGGTTTTATATAGTGAATTCTTCTTACTCAGAGCACGGCGGTCACCGACGATGCTTTTCACGAGAATTGGTACTGGCGCAGTAAAACGGTGCAAAAAACGTTTTACATGATCCAGTTGGGTAACAAAATGGAATGTCGCATCACAGCTTGGCGAATCGTTGATCTGGTGGTACCAACGCTAGCAATGGTAGAAGAACTTTTTTTTGTCCTGTACTCGTAATTATTGTAATATTTTTCCTATAATATTTCACTAATTCTTTGTCACATTCAGATGCTGAGCAAATCTTACTCCGTATGTTTGCTACTTCTTAATGTAGAGTGATCTCGACATGTTTTTTACACACATCAGGATTGGCGTCTGCAGTGCAAAAAAAAATTTTTCTCAAAATAAATCGTGCGTTTTAACATGTAATAATTATTGTGTATTCAGCGGAAAAGCTCACGATAAGAAAATCGAGCGCTGTGCAACCCAAGAAATTAAAAAATATCTTTGAAGTATATTCAACGATCAGATTGATTGGGAATTTTTTGATTGCATCTCGATTTATCTCCATGCAAGAACAAAAAAAACTGAGCAATTTTTTCTCAATGGATCGTTCACAGCTTCACGTGTCTTCTACATTGTTGAAATAATATTTAAATAAATATTACATTTTATACAAATCATACATTCTTCATTATAATTCAAAAAATATCTGTGCATTAATTTATTTTATTTTTATTAGTTTGTTTATTGTATTGTAAAATAATAATCATTATTATTATTATGATTATTATATAAGTAAAATGCATTAAAATATTTTTTTTATTTTTGGTTGACATTTTTATAATTTAATTCTACTTATTTTCCATTGTTACAAATTATCTAGTTTCTTTTTCAAAATTACGAATTTAGAGCCACTCCTTGTTAAAAATGTGTTTAGGGCAAAAAATATACGAATATTTGACTCCGTAGTTTTTTAAAAGAGTTCTCAATTTTTTGTGTATTAGCTACAATGTAAAGTAAAAATTTCAAATCACTAATTAAACTATTACAATTTTTTGTTTATGTTTAGAACATCCATACAAATTTTCCATAAACCACAATGCTGAATTTTATAAAGTTCGAAGGTTTATAATTTTACAATCATTTTGTGAATCATTTTCAAATTTAACACGAAAGTATTTTAGATTTTAGATATTTTTGAACAAGTCTACAAAAGATTTTGAGATGTTTCTTACCATTTTAAAAATACCTCAAATACAATCCAAAGCGATGAAAAAGTCGCGAATATTTGAAATACAAGTCGTGTTGAATTGATCGACGAATCGAAGGAAACTGCAACGCTAGGAACTGCGAAGCCGGATCCTCCCTACCTCTAAGTTCGAGTCACACGTAATCATTAATTTTTAAAAATTTCCGTAAACGCTGTACCGCCATAACTCTATGAGGTAAAAATAGAAAAAGTTGGAGGAGGAAACGCAAGTAAAAAGATCAGATGAAAAACGATATTGGCTGGTGCAAGGGGGAAAAAGGAAAAAACATTGTAAAGAGAGAAATCGATCGGACCTGAGGACGACGACAACCTGTCGAATGGAAAATAAAAATGAAAAAAATAAATGAGAAAGATCAGAAGGAAAATAGCAAAAAGGAATAAGCCGAGGGAAAGAGCTCTTAAGCTGGAGTAGACCACAGAGAGAATCGTTAATTAATTAGAAACATTGGTTGTCGAGGTCAGTCGCGAATCAGTTTCGCTCGGGTCTTCATGGCAAGTGGAACGGGAGCAGCTCGTCTGCGTTTCCACTAACGATTTTCATTTAAACGTCACATTTTTGTCAATTTTGGTAAATTCAAATAATCTTTTTCGAGATTTAGTAAATTACTATTTATAATTATTAATTACTACAAATTTTATTTTTTTTAATATTTTTTTTTCGAAATTTATTTAATCACTATTTAGACAAATTATTACAAATTTTAATTATTGTAAAATCTCATATTTTTTCAACAATCGTGACATTTTTTATTATTTCCAATTCCAAAAAATTTTTTCAAGATTTAGTAAATCACTATTTACTTAGTCACTTTGATAATTTTGATAATTTTGAATTTGAATTTTGATAATTTTAAAATTCGTTGATAACGAACGTCTGATTATTTTTCTATTATTTTTCTATACGAATATCACTTGTAATGGTCTTCATGACAAGCGGTACGGGAGCAGCTCGTCTGCGTTTTCGCTAACGATTTTCAATATTTGTTTTAGCGATTGAATTTTTTTGGTCGTTTAAAGAATTTAAAATATATTTAACGGAGAAAATTCGCTCGGGTCGAAAAGGACCCATATGATCCACGTAGGGTTAATTATCTATTACAAATTTTATTTTTTTTTCGAAATTTATTAAATCACTATTTAGACAAATTATTACAAATTTTAATTATTGTAAAATATCATATTTTTCTTCATTTTTTCAAAAATTATAAAATTTTTTACTACTCTTCCAATCCCAACGATTTTTTTCAAGATTTAGTAAATCATTATTTATAATTATTAATCATTACAAATTTTATTTTTTTTTTAATTTGATTTTTTTAATTTGATTTTTTCAAGATTTATTAAATTTAGACGAGTTATTACAAATTTTAATTATTGTAAAATCTCATATTTTTCTTCATTTTTTCAACAATTATCAAATTTTTTATTATTTCACATTCCAACAATTTTTTTCAATATATATAGTAAATCACTATTTATCCATTTATAATTACTGATTTACTTTTTAACAATTATTAAATTTTAATAATTGTAAAAATACGCTGATAACGAAATCCTTCCAATTATTTTTCTCTGCGAATATTATTTCTAAATATTACCTTGAAACAAATAATCCGCACCGATCTAAATTTGGATAATTATCGATAATTGTAGACGAAATATTTTCGAAATTTTCATTCATAAATGAGAATGAAGCGAACGCGATACTTTCGTACGGCGAACACGTTCAACAGCAGCGTGAACTCTTGGTCCGGCAACATGTTCCCGATGAACGAGGAGGACGAAGATCTGACCGTATTCTGGCGAATATGGGCGACGTCCGTCTACATCATAAACACGACGTTTCTCGTGACGATAATGCTTGGCTCGTTGCACTTTGCAAATCTGACGGTCGAGGAGGTCTTCAAGCAGCTCGGCGCCTTGGGTGTCGTTTTCTTCGAATTCATAATCCCGACGATTTACCTCCACACCCATCGGGACGACGTTCGTCAGCTCATTGGACGGTACAATGACATTCTCATCGATTCCGACGAGCTTCGGAGATGCGTTCGGGAAACGGTCGAGCCTTACAAACGGGGCTTTCAATTGTTCATGTTCGCCTGCGTATTTTCCGGGACTTCCTGGGCCGCGGCGCCGGTTCCCATAATCTTCAAGCACAAGAGATTCACTTACGCGAATTTCACCGCTCCGGCTTACCTGCCCGGTGAACCGTTCAACCAACCGGTCTTCGCGGCCGGCGTTCTCCTTCAAATCGTCGGTGATTTCTTCATCTCGTTCGGAAAAACGAGCGTCGACGTTTATATCAGTTACTTCATCGTCCTGCTAACGGCGGAGTACAAATATCTGCAAGTTATCACCAACGAGGCTCTCAGTCGGACGAACGAGCAAGAGGACGACCGTTCGGTCGTCAACGCCCTACGGAATTGCGTTCGCCATCATTGCGCTGTCATTGAGTACAAAAAAATTTTTTTTTACTCGTTTTTCCTCTCCGGAGCTATTTTTTTGAATTTTACGTGTTGTATTCTTTTTTGAGAATTTTCATGATAATATTCTTAAGGATGTATGTCTCGTCAAATCTGCACTGAAATATTAGTTGGTTCAATTCAATATTTCATTGGATCTATTAAATGTGGACGAATCAATTAAATATTTCATTGGAAATGGCCATCTTTTTTTTCAGTGTGTGGTACATCTATTTGATTTTTCAACTTGATTCCGACGTCGAAATTTTAAGAGGAATAAATTTTTTGGTCATTTTTGTGATTTTTGATTAAAGAATATTATCATTATTCATAATTAATTAATACGTAAAAATAAGTTAGGACGAGATTTAACTCTGTTGTTACCGAGTTCAACATGGCGGATATTCTAAGTCTAAGTATTTTTTTTGGATAAATGCATAGCAAAAAAGATAAAGTTACCGAAAATAATTTTTTTGGCTATTTTTTAACTCTCTTACGTGTGAAATTTTTGCAAATCATTACAATCTGACCCACTTCCCGTTGAAATAACATATGGGATTAAATGAGAGTTTAATTCTTCAATATCTCTTTAAAACGATCGGTAACCATACTTTTTTCTTTTTCCAATCGATTCGGGGTGATAAACTCTAGAGTAGATTTTAAATTCGCTAAAAGTTTAACTACCATCATTTTGGTACATACATCCTTAAATCATAACGATTCATAACAAAATAATTTTTTGTTTGATTTTTCTGCTTATTTTTAATCGAACGAGGCGTTGCACTGACATTTACCTAGTTCGTAATTTTCATGAATATTTTATGGGGTTTTGTATAGTGGAAATTATTCATTAGGGATTATTGGGTAAATGATTTTGTAGCGTCAGTCAGAGGCTTACGAAAGTTTTGGCTCTCTACGTCGGCTCGACGTACATAACAAGCATATTGAAATTTTGCTTCCTCGCCTTTGGGTTGGTTAAAGTAAGTATATTCTCATTATTTTTGTAAAGAATAGATCAAAAAAATTTGTAAATCAATAAGGATGCGAAAAGTTAAATGTGAAATCGATTCAAAATTAATTTTGCACCAAATAATTCAGGATTTATTCAGGATGTATTCACTGTATTTTTTTAGTTAAGGTAGTTCGATTATGGCTACGTGAGTTTTTGAGTGTCTAGCAACTAAATGAAATAGCTTAATCTAGAATCGGCCGTAAAATTATTTATTTATCATTTCTAAAATCACAATTAATTCAACAAAATTTTTATTTCTCGGCAGGTTTTAAATAAAAAAATTCATATTTTGATAGTTTTGACGAATTGTGCGTAACAGAAGTGAGGTTAGATTTTTATTTTTAACTAGCAGGTTGTAGTGGCTCGGCCGCTTCGCGGTCTCGCTACAATTATTAATTACATAGTTATTAGTAAAAATTTGTCATGAAAAAATGTGGCAGCAGAACTTGAATCCAAACATCACTGTTTTTGAAATTTGAAAATTATTTAGCAAGTTGCAGTGGCTCGGTCGCTTCGCGGCCTCGCTATAATTATTTTACAAAGTTATTAGTTTGTTTTTAGCTGTCACATGTTATCATGACAAATTTTATGTCGTATTTAAGGTTTGTTTGACATGTCTCCATGACAAATTTTATGACATATTTAAGGTAGAATTTTTAAATTTTCCGATGGA
>JAPYYX010001437.1:0-32236 GCA_030522605.1 Cremastinae sp. B BG-2022a | reverse complement strand
ATTCATCACACATTTTTAATGTTTTATAATGTTTTTTGACGGTTACGATATTTCATTCACATATGTACGTATTCAGAAGATGAATAAGAATCTGACGATTGTTTTTGGTTTTCAAATCTTGGAAAAAAGTTATAAAAAAAATGGAAAATAAATAACTCTGCTCGTTATGCCAATGAAGAAAACGCAATTTTCAAAAATTAATATCTCTGAAATCAGACGATAAATTACGTCCAAATTTTGCACAATAACGTTTCATTTATTTATTTATTGTTTCTCAAATTTTTGTACCTTAATCTTGGAATAGCATTTGTCATCGAACCACCTCAATTTTATTATTTTCGCACTAATGAGAAATGTACAGTGGAAAAACGAGAAAATCCTCTTATATGTCTTAGAATTTTCATGTTTAATCGACACGAGTCTCGAGAAAATATTGATCAAAGCTCCGTCAAAAGGAGGAAAGAGAGTACATTCGGTATAATTGAGCCTTTCATAATTCATCCTGGATATGTTTTTGCCGCTGACAGCGTAGTTTTGTACGTGCACGTCGCTCGGTGACCCGGAAACGGCGATGTACGGCCCGCGAAGCTCCGTATTCCATTTGTGTGTATACAAGTCTCGTTTGCCGCGGTCACCGCACTCTCGATCTCTCCCCAACCCCCTCTTCCTTTATTCGAGTTTGATAAATGCTCTCCCGCAACCACTCAAAGACACATGGCGTATCGCAACGTTGCAAAACGCGTGCCGCTACCTCGTGTCTCCGCTTTCTTCTATTTTCTTTATTACTTCCTCTTGAAAATTCACTTCAAACGAACCAAAAAAAGAATTTAGCATACAAATATGTGCAAGTAATTTTTTTTGTAATTTCACACGATGGGAACGAGAAAACATTTTTTAAATTTTATCGTGTTAGGGAATTCTGGTTAGATTCTGAAAGGAAAATTCGAATTAGAAATAATAACAAATTTATTAATAAATAATTAGATTTATTACTGCTTTATTTTTCACTGAAGATTCCTAAAACGGAAATAAAATAAAGAAAGAAAAATGTTGAAAAATATTTGATCGTGAACATGTGAAATATTGATATTTCAAGCTCAAAGTATTCCACTTGATAAAGAAAAGTAAGGTTTAGGTTAACAAGATGATGATTTCCTTGAATCCTGTAGCCAGATACAATTCCTCAGAAGCGTTATTTACTTTTGTGTCTGTGACTGGTTGTTTTGAGAGAAAGGTTACCTAAACAAAAACAACCGATATTAGTTTCTCAGTCACAGACGAAGCTCAGACTTGATTACAATTTATTAAGATTTTTAATTGATAATGAAAAGATCACTCATTGCCTGTAAGATGACAATTGTCGATAAGAGTTTATGGAAATGAAGCAAAGATTATTATCTGGTCGTTTTCTCGATTTTTCTTCTGACGTTTTTTGAGAAGAATGAATTTGGTAGCGAAATGATTGAATCAACATAGATTCGAAAGATTTTCAAATATATATAAGAATTGACTATTTATTTTTGTTATAATAATAATTTACTGGAGAAATTAAATAAGTAATTGATATTCGAGAACTTCCAATATTTTATTTTTTATTTTGAATTCAACTCATTAATAAATTATAATAATTTGTATTATTTAAACACATTGAATTGAGATTAAAATGCTTATAATTTTTTTAATTTTATTGTTGCAGCAGAAGGTGAAATTTTGGTTCGCGACCGGAGGCGCTGGATTCTGCATCAGTCGAGCTCTCGCCTTAAAAATGGTTCCAGTCGCTGGGTAAGATATTCTTCAAGACTCCATAAAAAGTTGTTATTATGTAACAAAAATCGTGAATCGTGAAGAGAGTTCCGAAGTCACGATCTCTTTAATTTTCTTCGAGACGTGAGAGATTCGTCGTTATTATCGGAATTCGAATACGGTAAAGAGTTTTTGTGTGCGTGCATTTTTTTAGTGAAATTCTTATTTATTTTTATCAAACCGCTATCGAGCGTGATCTGTCACGCATGAGACTGACAAGACGAGTCATTCGTGCCACCGAAGTCGCTCGACTGCGTCGATCGCGTCACGTCCACGATCGTCATCACGTGGAGAACTTTCAGAGAGAGAGAGAAAAAAACAGGGAGAAGAAATCAGGGACCGTGAAAATACTCTTTAGAGGAATAACCACGCCCTGACTCCCGGTTACTATTTCATTTTATTTCTGCATTATTTTCTTTTATGCTCCTTTCGAAACTTCTTTTTTTATTTCTTCTCTATTTCCTTGTTACTTTTATTTTCGACTCGATCTCGCCGCACACTCCTTTTACGTCTACGTTCGATGCATCATCCTCCGATGAAATTTCACATTTTTTTCGTTTCCTTTTTCGTCTCGACGGAATAACGTTGAGAACAGCTGATCATTCGAAAAAATTGACGTCCAGACTCGATCAGAACATTATTCGTATCGATGAATTTTAGTTTTATACTGTATTATTAAAATATTTATTTTGAATATTTATTTTTGATACAGTCACGTCATTTAGGTATAAAACGTATCTGAAGGTTTTTTCGATATGTCGAAGCAACTTTTATAGAAGCGAGAACGTACGTTCAAGTACGTTCAATAGTTCAATGTATAAGAAAGCCGTATAATGAGGTCGGAAGGAATTTTGTTTTTCTTCCTGTTGAAAAGAAATCTTTTCTGCGATCTCGACGGTGGTCGCTCATCCTCGTATCCGCGGAAGCCAGGACAGAAGCTCTCGCAGCGCGAGCAGAAATGCAGTTTCCGTGGCCGCTCGGGGCGCCGGCACCGTTCTCTTTATCCGAATTTTTTTCCTCTCTCTCTCTCTCTCTCTTAGTCTCGACTTTTTCCATACACCTCGGCTACAAAAATTCGTTCGTGACACCCTCGGTGTCTCTTTCACGAAAAATACTCTCCAAAGTACGTGTATATAATAATTATAAAAAAATTGTATAATAGTTATAAGAGTAAGAGAAGAAAGCTGAAAAGAGATCTGACGAGAAAAAGCGCACTCTCTGTGTTTATTGTACGCTGCGCTGGGTAATTGCGGCTTTGAACCCCCTTTTGCCTTGAGCGACCAAAAAACACGATATTTTTTTTCCTTCTTATCCTGGCTGCGGTTCCACTAAATTCGTCGCCAGCTGAAACGCCTTGCCAGCTGAACGGAGAAGAAGATTAATGTTTGAAATCATTCATTTTTTCATTTTTGCGTTTAAATAATTTTGTTACACTCGTTTTTACAACGTTCGAAGCATTCTATAATTTGTCACGTAATTACTGTTCTTTTCGTAGAGTATTTTCGAGAATTCTCTTTGTAAGGAAATACATGTTGAATTTTATGGAAATAATAAAATCAAGATCCTTTGAATCATTTTCATTCAAAAATTATATATTTTACATCAAGAATCAAACTTTGACTAGTTTAACGTGGCCTATCAGTACCTAAATTAAAAAACCGGAGATCTTAAAAAAATGTTGAGGGATTGTTATTTCAGATATAACGAATAATTTCTCACGTTCAAGGGGACTTGACGGTGCAAATGATTGAAAATCAGCTATTAGAAAATTGCTTTTTTTACATTACTCTTATGGGAGTCCGTCAAAATTTTACCGGAAGTAATATCACATTTTGTAAAAAAAACCGGACATGTTGTTGGAAATTTTACAACGGCAAGATGAAATCTCGAGCTTTTCAATGGTAAGTACCTGAAAAATAGGGTTTTGCCAAGGTTTTATTTTCATAAATTGAAACAAAAGGTGATAGTGTATGCGTATTTTAGCTATACATTTAGCGCAGCCATATATTTACTATGCATACCCAGCACATGCGCACTGACCTCTTGAGATATTTCGTGCAAATTATAGTCTAAAAAATTATATTTTATGATGCATAAAACGTGTGTGTGAGATTTATGAAGGGGATAAAAAGTACTAATTTTTATTTATATGGTAAAATTTGTTGAGAGTTATGATATGTTGCATAAAATTTTGTGACGTCACGACTTTGATGTCACTGATGGGCCACCTCAATTGAAATTAATTGTGAACCCGCAGTCATAAAGCAGTATTGACGACTTCATGCACAATCAGTCCAATTTTTTGACTTACAGGACAAAAACATGCTATCAAATGATTCAAAAAATTTCATTGATCGCTGATCAACTGTTTTGATGGAATTTTTGAATAAGAATTAATTTTCATACACTGAAGTAGCACCAAGATTTGAGCAAGGTAAAATATATATTTAAAATTTGTTAAAAGAAAATGCTTAGTAATTTTGACAATATTGTTATGACTGAAATTCCTCACAAATATTTTATAAAAATATTTCAATTTCATTTATTCGAAGTTTTATTTATTTTTCGTCAAACTTTCGGCCATGACTTGCTTTCCTCATGATTCCTGCATATTATCCACTTGAATAATCTCGTTATACGTGTGCTGTCAAGAGTGAGTATAACGAGCAGGAAAATACGGGATGAGAGACGCGCGGACGGAAGAGGGAAAAAAGAGAGAGGAAAAAGGCAGACCAGAATCTTGGATCGAGATCTTGTTGGGTGACAAGTGCATCGCTTTCCCATTCTCGAACAAACGGTTATTGTCATTCTCGAGAATTTATTCCCTCGGGACCTTTCATCGCGTCTTCCGTTCGTCATCGAATGAGCGTCATGCTTGGGATTACGTTTCATTCCGTTCAACGGGCCCTTCAACTTTTTTGTTCAATCTTATTGTTATCGTCGACATCTTATTTTCACTATAATTTGTAAGAATTACTGTCATTATCATTTCAAAAAATTAATTCAAGAACTTTTCTACAGTTAAAAATATTTTGAAATATTGAGATGTAGCTGAGAAATTCAAATAATTTTTTTATCAGTAATATTTTTAATTTTATTGTTACTATCATTAACGTTGCATAAAATACAATTTGTATAAAATCTTTTCACAGCGAAAAAGTATTCAAAAGTGCGGCAAAGGTTTTCAAAAATATCGAAAGGCAACAAATTGATTTTGTCTCTGAATTTTTATTCAGATTTTTCTTTCAACTGGTAGATTGACGTAACCGCGAAACATCATTTTTCTTTATTCCTGAAGTTCGTTTTGCTATCAATCGATCTCGGAGTCCGCGTTGAACGAGATCGACTCTCTGACCGCACGCGACGCGTCCGAGATGCGTGTAGTCGGAAAAAGAGGATCGCGAAAAGAGTATCCGGTACACCGAGGCTGATCGAGCGATCTCACGGAAGTCGTCAAGTCAATCACGCGCTCCACCGGTAAACTCGAAAAAAACGTCCGCGCTCATTCCACGCTTTTTTTTTTAAATCTGGGAAGTGAGCTGCAAGCGATCATCAATTTTGTGCCATATACGCGACAGAAATATGATCAAAATTTTTTGTATCACATTTTAAAAAATTCAGAACTCTAATTTTCCTACTGCAAAATTGTCAAACTAAAAATTAAAAAAACATTTTTTAAATTTCTGCCCTCGAAGTTTCAAATATTTTTTTTCTCAGAGAGTATCATTTCAATAATAAAAAATGGCATTTGATTTTCTGATTTATCTTAAAAATTTTTTAAATATAATTTTTTTAAACATTAAACTGAAAAAAGTCTACGTGTACGTCTCCATATTTTGCTTAAAATTGTTATTAACCCATTAACGAATAAGATCGTCGATTTTATACCATTTTTTTGAACGAAAATATCGTGTGCATAACAAAGTAATAAATAAATCGGAGGTACGTTGCTTTATGTTTTGGGGTGTGCTGAAACAGAATCCGGGCTTCAAAATTGTCAATTTTGACCTCAAAATTAATTGTTACCGTTTTTTTATGAAAAAGCAGCAAAAAAATTCGTCATTTCCAATATTTATGATTTTTTTCACATATATAAAAAGCGTTAAAATCCCAAACCATCGGTGCACGCATATACTCAAGTTTAACATGAAATTTTTTTATCTGCCTGCTAATTTATTTTCTATAAAAATGGCGGCCAGAATGCAAAAAATTCCCGAAAATATGCGTTTTTTGTTATTATATTTCTTGTTTAACTCAACACCTAAAGTTTTTTATTAGATAAAGTGATAATTGCCACGGTACCCAACGGTTTTCAATGCGTTGTTGAATTTTTAAAATGGCGGATTCAATATGGCGACCGAAAAACGGCTAAAATTGAATTATTTTTGGGATTTTTCGACGGATCATTGTTAGAGATTTTGATAAAAAAATTGCGGTATTTAAAAAAACTACGCACTAAACCCAGGAAAATAAATCTACAGTAATTGACCGTTTTTGTTTTATGATTAGCGATAATGGGAAATGTTTGTCCAAAGTTAATGTTAATAGTGATGGGAATTTATATTTCTCATGATATACATCGTATAAAGTATCTCTATGCAGACATATTTCTTATAAGTTGAATTCTCAGTGAATTTGCAGCAGAAAATTGGGCACTAAAAATGGAGATCTCTCAGTTACGTTACTCGAATAACATAAAATTCTCGTAACTGAACCACTTAAATTTGAATCTGAAATGTCAGAAAGTATACGTTGCACAATTTTTTGTTTTGAATGAAGCATTCGAGCTCCTGTGATGGATCGTTTTTCAACTCTTTCGCGTCTTCTACCGAGTAAACTCGTTTGATGCATTTGAAAAAAACTGGAATTCGAGGCAAGTCCGAGACTCGAAAATGGGGAGGTCTGATTATCTCGAGCTTAGAAACTCGTCATGGGTAATTAAGTTTTCATCAGTTGATCCACCTGAATATGGTCGTCGTGCATACAAAATGAGAGGACTTAATCACCTACGCATAAATATCGAATAACAATTTAACTCTTTTTTTTTCTCTTGAAATTTCGAGCGTATAAATACTGGACGGTGAATCCGGTTTTTCTATTTATAATTAAGACTCGGCAGATGCAAGATTCACTCCGATGATATTTATTTGGATAATTAAGAAAAGGAGGAACGAGTATCAAGAGTATACAATATGTATGAGTCCAAATCTCGATGGCAACGCAATCTATTTTCGGAATAATTACTCCAGCTCCTTCCTTTGCTCTCGAGAGCTTCGCTTAAAAATCCAATGTTCCGGGCGATCTAATCGATTACCGCTCCTCGGCCTTCGAATTCCACGATAGCTGGACGGAAAAAATCAACGCGGAGAGAGAAATTGGGAAGACTCCGTTTTGCGCGAAGCCGAAAAAAAAAAATGCAAAGTCGCAGTCTCCTTTTCGATTATTGCTCGCGACTAATTGGATTCTTTTTCCGCATCGATTACACCGCGCATGTGCGGGCCTCGGCTGGGCTCGTAAAACCAATTTGGGCATTCCTAAGCCTCTCGGCTCAAGCGAGGGAGCCGTTCAGATACGAGAGCTCTCGAGAGCCGTGATCTATGGATCTTTCCAGTATCGTACACGCGGCGAGAGCTTCGAAATCAAAAGGAAGACCAAGAGGGCGAAGGAAAGAGAAAAAAAGAAGGAAAGAGGTGTTCGGACTCGTAAGCCTATCTCTCGGCTCCTTTTGGTCATTTTACAGCCTCTTTAATACTAACCTCGTTAACACGACCGCATCTTCACGTACGATACGATCGATGTTATCATTATTCTCAAACGTATACCAAATTTGTCCACTTGGAGCAGGACTGACTTGCAGTGAATTGCAAAGCTTTTTGGTCCAATCGGGTTGGTCGAAAAAACGGTTTTAAATTGCATTAATTTTAGGCCGCAAAATTGGACCCATACCTTTAGGGAGGTCAGTGGGAGGCTGAAACCAAAAACTCGATCATTTTTAAGTACCGCTCGAGCAATATTGACATTAAGGGTCAACGCTTTTTCGCTTGTAACTTTTTTATTTTTCACTTTACAACAAAAAAGGTAAGGACTAAAATTGTTATTTATGCAATTCTCCACCTTTTTTTTTGCGCATTTTTGCATACGATCAATATTTTCCGAGATAAACATAAAAAGTGGCGTACGAAACGTAGTGTTGACATATTGTTTCGAATTTTGCATTAATGCGAGGCCACACGTCTTCGTGCAGTACGGTGTGCCACTTTTTTTACGTTTATACATTTGAAGATGGGTGCAATTATTTTGCGGCCTAGAAATAATGCAATTTAAAATACTAACTCGACTGAACTATTTCCTTTAAAAAAATGAACGAAGGATCTCTGTAATTAAAATTGAATTTACATTTTTAGATGTTTTCATAAAGCAATTTGATAGTATTTTACTTTAATTATCAGATTTCTTAATTCGAGTATTTTATTCCTGACATGTAATTTTTTGATGAGAATTAAAATTTCAGAGAAGAAAGTTAAAGGAAACGTCATCGTACATCGCAAATTAGTTGAAATGACCACAAATGGTGTACACCGCGTGAAAAAATTATGAAATGTTGAATATATGATAAAAAAGTAAGGGGAGAAGCGGGATAACGAGTACGAAAGCATCTGCCGAGTTCGGGAGCTCCGCGGCGGCTCTCTAGTGACTAAGAAGAAAGAGTATAAACGTATTGAAAGCCAGTTATCCGCAGTTCTTTCGATCTCTAAGTTGCCGCGGCGCCGAGCCACCGTAACGTCTCAATTCCATTGAGCGCCGCGAGCAAGCTCGCTCCTTCTCTTTCCCTCGGTTTACCCGGCCGCCCCGATCCCTGTCTCGTTTTATAGCCACCATATTCGTACTTACAACCTGTTTCGTGCGCAGGAAGCGAGATCAATGCGATCGCGGATCGATTCCTCACGATTGCCTCTCCGGATATCCCTGGCGAAGGAATTTCTCGCCGCGATCGATAAATCACATCGAATTCTAGACGTTTATACCCCTTCGTTCTTTATCTCTTCTCCTCTTCGTTTTCCTCCCCGGAACAACGATCCCTATATCGGTTGATTAAGAAGCAGTTTTCAGAAAGTTTCGATTGAAAATTGGGAGTGAAATTTTCGTTGTTCAGAACGATGACGTTAAATATTTAAAATTTTTTAAATATTTGTTCATGAAGTTTTGAGAAATTATGAATCTTAAAGGGATCGTAGATTTTAGATAATTCAATTACGACTATAAGCTGTTGAAAGACCTGGAATTGGCAGAGTGATGTTTTATTCCTTTTCGATAATGTTTTATGATAGTGGAACGGTTTGAAACAAGAATTTTGATATGTTTGTTTTAAAAAATTTTTTAGAAAATTTATTCACTGCAAGCGCGTTCAGTAAATTTTTATGAGAAGTAAAGATTTGTATTGATTGAAAAATTAATACATATCGATACAAGTACAGCCCTCTGACCAGAAATTTCGTAGGGGTAACCCGATTCCACGTAAGGACCTTGCAAGGTTTTCGAAGGGTGACCCAACATTAAATATTGTCATGAACTTATCCTGATGCGGATAACCTGATCGAACATGAATCAACATTGTGTACGAGGTATGCCTAATCCGGAAGTTTTATAGCGTCTCTGTATGGATGACCCAATCACTCGAGAGTGAATTTCGAATAAGATTAATCTGATCAGGATTTGAGGTTCAATTCTGTAACATGAAATGAGTGAATAAGCGAAAAAGGAGTGCCTCGCGCGACTCTATAAGATTCACTTGAGTTTCTGAGACACCTCGCGTGAGCTCGACTGCGACATCCTATTTATTCCGTACTCGATTTTCGTATTTTCACTCCGGTCATGCAGAACCGGATGAATTATTTCACGTGGAATGAATTTACGAAACGGTAGACATTTCACCTAAGTTATAAAATTGAATCCCTGATAGGGACGTGTTATGGATAACGTTGGGGTGTCAACTTTTTGCAGGGTCAACCTGATCAGGACTTTTAAAAAACCCGATAAAAATTTCTATTCGGGTCTCTTTTAACTCCCTGTAGCAACACCTCCAAATAATAACATAATAGTTACATGGGGTGTAATTCACCCCACGTTGGTGAGTGAAAAATCATTCAAAAATTACAAAAAAAAAAGTTTTAAAAAATTCTGCAGTCTATTCTCTTTTTTCAAAAGACAGCGTAGATTATTTTTGATTCCCTTTGATTTTTATACAATTAAAAAAATTTGAAATATTTTAATTATAAAATTTTCATGGGAAATTTAACAGTTGAAAATAAGAATTGTGATATTTTCGTTGAATTTCGCGCGCGGTAAGCCCATTACTCTTACAAAAGCGAGGAATCACCGACAAACAGTTGAAGAGAGAGTACGAGCTTTTGCGAGGGACGAGGAATGTCTTTCGAAGGGAAGTGCAATATATGGGAAGGTGAAGAAAGGGATATGGGCGATCGAGAAAGAGACAAAAAAGGGAGGGAGAAGAAATAAAAAAAGGAGAGGGTTTCTCGCGAGCGTATACGCGCGGCTCTCACCCACTTAACCCCGAAATTTCGATTTCGTCGCCAGGTATTTTAACGAGACCGATATTCGCGCGGCGCGTTCGTCGCAGCCCTGTCTTCCCCTTTGAAAGGGATTGGCTGGCCGCGCCTCGCGATTCCTCTTTCGCGTTTCGCCTCATCCTTTTTCTCTGTGTTAGAATAAAAGCCGAAAGGCCAATTGGCGGTGATCGGTGAGCGACGATCGTTCGCTCCGAGAAACGTCCGGAGGACGGGAAAGACGCGTTCACCGAAACTTCCAGTCACGGGTGAGGCTTTTGGTGAAGACGAAAAAAAAAACCCCCGCGACGAAAAAACTTTGGAATATTACTGTCGCGCGCGCGATCTCACTGACGACAACCGCGCTGTGAACAACGAGAGGGCGATCTCGTCGCGCTGAAAAATCTTCACCGCTGATCCGACCGGGGAAAAACGATTTCGGGACTAATCCGGCCAATTAAAAAGGACGCGTTTTACCGAAACGAAAACGAGAAACGATTTTTTTCTCTCTTTATTTATTTTTTTCAATCCCCCAATAGGAGGGAGCTCGCTCTGGGCCGTTTTGGTCAACTCGTCCGTTTCCAGCGACGAGATGGGGGACAAGGACGAGAGGGATACGCGCGTTTGTGCGCGGGAGAACGAGAATCCGATTGTGGTATTCGCTAATGAGTGCGTCCCGGGCTCGTGGAAACGACGATGCGAAAACGAACGAGGAGAAACGGGGACACAACGGGGTCCCCAATCGTAACAGAAAATGTTAATTAAGCGCACTAGACTATTTATTTCTTATCCGCGGACCCTCTAATTGGCACGGTGAAAATTTCTTGACGTTGCCGTCCAGGTCGACCCTCTCGTTTTATTCCCCTTCCACCCTCTCTTTCCCGTCAACATTCCGATTCCTCGTCGAAAACTTAGTCATCCGTATTTCGGGGGTGCCGGAGAGAACTCTCGAATACTTCAACTTTTTTTTTCACTCGACAAGAAACGAAGTTACTCAAAAACTTGTACGAGAAGCTCGAAAAACATATTTTGCTTTTTTTCTGCATTCCCGGAACGTCTCTGTAATTTTTCTCGACTCTCTGTCCTTCATTTATCGATGTCGCAAAGTTTTTCCTCTCTTATCTCACCCTCGATTTACCACTGGTACACAATAGAGGCATTCTCCCAGCGAGTGTATGTAAATTCTCGATTGCGAGGCCAATCATTATTCGAAATTGTGCGGAATGAATTTCCATAATAAATCGGGGGATCTGCCTCCTTCGACGTGTATCCTCAGTGTTCGGCTGATTGCTCCCGGGTCCTTTCTCTCTGTCACTTGTCAGTCTCGGCGATTACCGTGGAATATCCATCCGAGATGGGAACGAAGGCAGAGAAATAGAGCCATTCGCGAGGAGAGTCCACAGGGGGCTTCTTCGCGAGTCTTTCGAAGGATCTTCCGTTCGTCGCGTCTCCTCTGGGACACGATTAATCGTCTCGTTAATGGATATACTCGTTAATTAAATGGAGATCCCGGGAGAGAGGAGCTTCCTTCCAACCGGAGAACCGCGCTGAATGAATATCTTCCTATCTCTCTCCTCTCTTTGCTGCTGCAACAAATATCTGACTGACAGGGCGACTATACATATTTACGTTTTAACGTCACTCTTTTCAATGTCCAATGGCTTGTTTATTTGATTTTGTCACGATACGGTGGCATTGAAGTTATTTTTTTATAACTTTTAAAATTTTTTTTTTTACGCGAACGAAATGATTTTTTATTTTAAAAGTAAAATAAGTTGTCATTAACAAAAAATATAACAGTAAAAATGTAATATGTACTTCAAATTTGAAAATTTTTATAGTTATGAACCGCAGATTCACGCCATTAAAATACGAGAATGCAATTTATTTTAATTTCATAGGTTTGGACTCTTCTCGAGTTACTGGATAACCCAATTTCGTCCACGAAATTTGTATTCGTTACTGCTAATCTTTATGCATGAGAATGTTACAGTCGAGACCAATTAGTTGATGGCCAATTTAAAACATTAGATTTGAATATTCTATGATGAAAACATATTCTCTTCAATATTTTATCAATTTTATGAATTTATATAGACATTTGACCGCCCTCTTTGAATCTGTACACCGAAAAAAAAATTTCATTCGTATTTTATCGAATTTAATGTATTGTAAATATTTCATTGGTGCTCTTAACCCATTTGTAGTAATTTTCATACTTTAAGATAAGTTTAATGCGATGTTCTATTATTCAACAAAAATTTATATTATGGACGATGGAAATTTATGTAAAATGGTCTTATGTAAAAATTATTTTTAAAGATTTCTAAATGAAATTTGACATATAGCGAGATAAATATAATACGCGATTTCTGTTGAAAGTTGTACGAGATTGAAGTTGAGACAATGATTTTTGAAAATCGCAACTTTTTGTAATGCCTCATAAGAGCTCACGTTAAAAAAGGTGTGATTTTGTTAAAGTTAATATCTCGATTTCTGTACGATGAAGTTTTTAGAAATTTTTCACACTGTCTAATATGATGTCAAAGAACGTCAACGCCAATTTTTAACGAATTATCTTTAGTATGATTTCGCTTGATCAAATTTACTTTACATGTTCACTTGCTGATTTGAGTCACAGGGTCTGCTAGAACATCCTTAACATATTAGGTGTACGACTTAATTTTTATAGATTTTTCAATGTATTTATACGTAAAAATTTCTAAAAATTATATAAGTGCATGACTAAGACTCGAAATATTAACTGTAGGACTTAATTCTTACAGATCCTTCAACGTATTTTTATGTATAAAAATCTGTATAAAGATTAAGCCATACATGTATAATATTTCGATCATTATGTCACAAAGGGGTAATTCCATAAATTGAAAAATTAAGTTGGATATTAATATAATAGCAAACAATTAATTGTTTGCTATTATATTAGCAGCAAACAATTAATTGTTTGCTACCTTATGCATTTTGTTATTAATTTTAAATATCTAGAAAAAGCGCCACAATGAATATAAAATTCTTCTTTTCGCGATTCTGACAAGAAAATCGACCAATTCTCGCTTTCGATGCGTTTTTCACTCGCTGTCGCCCCGGAATTTGCGACATCGATTCAAAGTGCCTCGGTGCCGTATTTCTACGAAAAATCCTCGATGGCGGCGCGCTTTTGAGACATTTGTCCGGCACGTTCGGTACGACGTTCATTCGATTCGATTCTAGAGATTTATATACACGTAAAATAATGTCACGTATGTGTATCGACAAAGATGGAAAACGGTGGACACTCGCACCCGGAATCGTCTCTGATGTGCTCAAAGTTGTGACTACCTCTGTTGGCCCCCTAATTGGCTGGATTTATGTCCACCGAACTTTCGATATCGCGCTTTCGAGTCTCAAACATTCTTCTTCCCAACCCCTCGCTTCAATTTCTTTCGCAATTTTTCTGACCCTTCAATTAGCGTAATATTTTATATAATTAGAAAAACGCGTTGTACAAAGTTAAACATGAAATTAAGGTATTTCTATCGGAAGCGGGAACATCGAAATTTTGTACCTCGTTTTTCTTACATTTCAAGTGGATTGAGCGTTGAACTTCATTAAGAAAAGTTGTTGAAAATTAACCAAAGAACAACACACTCAAAATTTAAGTTCATCTACGTAAAGTTTATTTGTCATATAATAAACAAAATCATAAAAAAAAATTTCGTAAGATTTTTTCTAAAAAACTAACTGAAGCTTCTTTCATACTATTTAAAAACATGGACAAAATTTCAACAGGCTTTACCGACCAAAAAATCGAGATACTAATTATTTCATATCGTGATATTTAACACGGGTGCTTATGGAAAGTTACGAAAAAAAACGATTTTCAAGAATAAATATCATGATTTTTGAGTATAGGTAAAGGCTCCTGAAATTTTACACGCATCATGTACATAGGGTTGATGTACCATTTGTAGCCACTTTAAGCGATTTCGTATCTTTCATTTAGAATTTAATTAACTCAATTGAAATATATGATAACGGAATATGAATTAATGACATCTTTAATACATACAGAAAATTCTTTAATAAATGCAGCTATCGAATAATCAAAAGTTATATAATACTTCATAAACTTACTTTAGTTAAAAAAAAAGAAATATTAATCATATATCTGTTTCACCAGTAGTGGCCACAGAAGTATTACTTTTTGCCATCGTTGCACCACTTGTGGTCATAATAGATAACAGTTTTGGTGGATGGAATATTATTAATATTTATTCAATTATAATAATAAAAATTACTAAATATTTAATACATTTAGTTATAAATGTCAAAATGACCGCAAACGGAACAGTGGCCACAAACGGTACATCTATCCCATGACATTGAAAAACGTTTCTGCAAATTTTCAATGAAATCTAACAAAAACGCTGTGTCGATAGAACTACCTCAAGATAGAATCGATACCAAAAAAATTTTAGCTCATCTAATTATCAGATTTTTCGGAGCATTTTTTCGCTCGATTACAAAATACTCACCGCATTAGAGATGCTTCCGCGGCTCTTTGGCTGTCGAGGTGTACACAGGCATGCGGAATATATTATCCGAGAGGGAAACACCTGCCGTTAAATGGAAGAACTGTTCGGTACGGAGAAAGAAGAAGAAGAAGAAGAAGTATATTTATATATGCATGCAAAGAAGGAAGAAGAGTGAGACCGAAGGAACGAAGGACTCTCATTTCTCCGTGGCTCGTATTCGTGCTTATACGATCCGGGAAGAAGAGTCCGGGCTTTCGGTACAGTAAATCGGTAACCGCTTTAACGTCGTTAAAACAACCGCGTTCGCATTTATTACCCCGCTGGCGCGGACGCGAACGTGCCAGACGCGCCAATTCGAACGAGCTCTCGTCCATATACCGAAGCATATTTAAATCCGCGCAAACACACGCGCCTTGTTATAAAACGTATTTCCAGTATGTTTATTCCCCGCGAGACGTTTCTTTATTTTTTATCTCCTTCCTCTCTATTGCTTCGTTTTCTTTTTTTCTCTCTCCTTCTCAGCCTCAAACGGCGCACACACACGATTCTTCCGTCCACCCTGGCGTGTATCAATTAATTTCGAGTACCCGCACTTGGTCCTTTTACGTCGGCGTTTCTCTTACAGATGTTGGAAATCGAAGATGCCGCCTTGTTTACTCTTGCCAGAGCCATTAAACTTTTTTCTTTTCGTACGTTATTACACATTTTCAGATTTATTTTCTATTTTACGTGTTGCAGAATCCTGATGATGCATTCTTATATCGAAGCTGGCTCCATTCATGACTTCTGCGACCCTTGATTTTATTTTCAATTAGGAAAAATGACATTTTTCATTTTTTTTTATCAACTCATCGTATAAGAAATAATTTTCTTGTTTGCGAATTTTTCCATTCGATTTATCGTGTATCGATTAATTTCGTGATATACGTACGTGTTTTTTCGAATGCATAGGAAATCGAAGATACCGCCTTGTTTACTCTTGCCAAAGCCATTAAACTTTTTTTGTACGTTACTACATTTCAATTTTTTTTTTTCAGTTTTATCGAAACTGTATAACCTTCAATTTTATTTTCGATCAGAAAAAAATTTAGATATATATTCGTTATTTTTATATTGACATTTTGCACGTGGAGCATTCAATGTTTTATATGTTGTTTTTGGCTAAGAATTAATTTTCTTCTGTCGTTTACTCATTTTTTTTTTCACGTGTCGATTAATTTCTTGATATATTTGCGCGGATTCGAACAGATGCGGAGGAAATCTATCGAAGATGCCGCGAGAGAGAACGTTTCGCGCCCGAGATAAATCTTTTACCCTGAGGCGCGAAGGTCGCGGCATTTCTCGTTCGACGAATATACCATCGCTCTTTTCCCTTTCCTCCTTTCTTCTCTCCTGCTTCTTATCTCACCGGCAATCCACCTCGCGCATTCCATATACTTAATTAGGAAACACGCGTTTTATAAAAAAACACGCCTTTATCTTTTAACCCTCTTCATTTTTATCGCAATTTTTTTTACGATCGAAACGTCATAAAAATCATTCGTGCAGATGGAACAGAACGTCTTTGTTGTATCGATTTGAGAAACATTCTCAGACTCGCCGTAAAAATTTTTTTTCATGAAAAAATCGATTCACCGGAATAAAAACACCAGCAAAAATATTTCTCTTTATTACTTTTTTATCAACATTTTTTATGTTTTTCATATCTCAATATAAAAACTTTTTAATTAAGAATTTATTTAGTAAGGAGATAAGTTTCAACAGAAGGAATTTTTTGTTTCTTACAAGATATCGATATCATTACATTCCTCTTGCAATATTCTTTTATCTGAGATATATTGCAGAGAGTCTGAAGGGATAAAACTTTTTATCCCGATACCGCAAATCTCGTATCTCGTGAAATAGAGAGAAACGAAACGCTATTCAACATTAATTCTCAGTATTTCATTATCATTGACGTTATTTTATTAGTTCTATGCAAATAAATTGAAACCGCTTGAAGCTCATATTTCGCATGTTAAAAGATCTCGGCGATGTTACACGAAGATAATTCTCATGTTACAACTTTTTGTGTGACATTTCGCATAGAGAGATTTTTATTCTTTTTTTCCATCTTTTTTCAATTTTTTCTTCGTATTTCGTGGTCGGGCCCTTCGTTTATTTTTACGTAAAAAATTCAACGTTGGTGGTTTTTTTTGTGTTCATTTTCGCTGGTTCGCCTCGAAGTATCGGGAAGAAGTTTCTTCAATTTATTCATATCGATTACCAACCTCTCGGGATCCTCGCGAGGGAGAGAAAAAAGTCAAGAGGGATATACCGCGGATGAGATCGGGTCCTCGATCGTATTCGCGACTGTCGACTGTTTCGTCGTCCCTCGATCCCCGACTGGCAATTTTAAACACGATGCGAGCTCGAAAACTTCTCGCCTGAAATTACTCCCTAGTCTCTCTTCTTTTTTCGTCTCTTCCTCTCGCGCTCTCTTATCGGTTTCATTAAATCGTGACGTCAAAGCCAGACCAAAAATACTTTAAAATAGTTAAAAAAATGTCGTAATAATTGTTATTTAATTTTAGTTTTTTACAATATTTTAATTTGTTCTTTAGGATAATTTGAGGAAATATTTATCATTGGAATATTCTGTAATCGATTTTTTATAAAAAATTTTTAGATTCTATTCATCAAAGGTTATTAAATGTATAATGGAAGCAATCGGGAACGTCAATTTTGAACACAAAAAAACGATTAATTTATCCTCACACGAATCTACGAGTAAAAAAAATCGTTTTTTCATTTCGGGAGCTCATGCATGTAGACTCTGGAATGGGTGAACCGATGCATCATTGTCAAAATCGAGTTACATCCTGTACCAAAAAAAACGATTCCTCGTGCGTTTGATCGTCCGGTTTTTGTAGCTTTTCAGATTTTATTCCATCAATTTTACGAACGAGATAATTAATGGATCGTTAAATCCTTAATTACGTCGTAGGAAATATTTTTTTCTCGACACTGTACATACCTTTATTTTCTTAAAAAAAGATGTACACAGTTTTTATTAATCCATTTATTTTTTACTGCTAAAACGTAAATTTTTCGTGAACACGTATAAATTTTATATATTTTTTTTATTACAGAGGTGGTAAATTTATCACTGTTGGCGACCGTATTCGGCTTCCCGATGACGTCACCATGGGATACATCATCGAGCATTTACTCAAAAAACAGCTCACCGTTGTAGAACAATTTCATTCGCATCTCGAGCCGATGAAATTTCTCAGCAGGGACACATTTCACGAGCAGGTAATTTTCATCGTTATAACGTGTGGAAAAGTTTAGGATTTCAGACTAAAAAAAAAGACAAACGTGAACGTCTAATAATTATCTGCATATATTTAATAATGACAAGATGAGAAATGGCAATGACAGGTTTTGGGTGGTGATTTTATTATTTTAAAAATTGTTAAGAAGCTATCAACTATTTAAAAAAGTAACAATTAAAATAATTAATTGTTAATAAGCTAAAGCAATAATACCTCGTTCACTTTTCTCTAATTTTTGATAATTTTCTTTAAAAAATTAAGCTATTTAAAAAAATTTAATAATTTTGGTTTTGCTGTTTCGTAACAACTTTTCTTCAGAGGAGTATTTTAATAAACAAGGACCTCTTTTTCGATTCCAGGTATCGTTCAGCTATTCCAAGGGCCCGAGAGACGAGCTAAATGTCGTAAAGATCGACGGTTTCGAGTCCAAGGACGATCCAACGAGGTGATTACCCAAAATCCATTCATTTAGCTAGATATTTATTTTTTATTACTTGGTATTATATTTTCTTGAGCCCGAACCAATTTTTCGTACATTTACGAAAAAAATTCCGTCCATTATCGATATTATATATAAATAATTTAGTCAAACATTTATTTTGCAAAAAAAAATTCTATTCTGAACGTTTTCATTTACACATCTTAAAAAAATTTTTCTTCTTAGTTTTGTAAATTTTTTTAAATATGCCAACAGCTTTATTTAAAAAATAATAAAATAAACGAAGACTCTTTTCCAAATCACGTTAATTTGGGATGAGGAGTTCGTTAGCTCGAAAAGTTGGTTCGAGGCAAAGGGTTCGTGGCATTCCGTTGTTGCGAGAAGAGTCCAATTACTTGTATAATTGCAAAGCCCGTGCAGTATTGAAGCCACGGCAGCAATAATAAAAGGAAGTAGGAGGATTATAAAACGCGCACACGTACGAAGTAAGAGTAATGGAAGATCTGAGCAGTGGATAATAATGATGAAGATGATCCGTCCAATAAGTTTCAATTGGCTTTACAATAATTACATGAGAGCGAAAAAAAAATTTCAATTTCGCGATCCTTCGCAAGAATTATTTTCTTTTCGTTCAATTAGTTTCATTCCTCTCCCGATATGTCGAGAAATTTTATTTTTCGATCTCATTTGGTTCATTATTGTTTCTTAATGAGTCTTGTCATTTTTACTTTATTTATAATTTTAAGAGCAAAAAGGGGAAATTTTCTTGTTGCTATTTTGATGAAATTCCTATTATAGTTTTTTCTGTCGATTTTATTTAATTATTCAATGATTCCATTTTTTTATTTGAGTTGATCAGCGAATGCCTTACAATAAATTTTTTCTCGTCATAGTTTTTTACAATTTTTCTTTTTTTTTCCAGATTCCAATCTATACACTGTCGGCTGTTTCCGCAGGTTGCAAACTGTCCGCACAGATGAGAATCTCTTGAAAATTGTACAATGTGTCTCTCTGTGTGAGAAATCGCATTTTTCGTCCGTGAAAAAAATCGAGGACAGCGAAAAATCGGAAAAAAAGTTTCGATGCGTCAAAATAAAAATTCGTAGGCGTTAGGTGATAGTTTGAAAATTTTTGTACGTGTTCTTAACCGAGAAAGGAACCGTACGTGACTTTTCGTTGCGTTTTCAGCAACCAAACATTTTTGCATTTTTCAATATTTCCTCCTATCCACGTACCAGGATTGTACGTGAAATCCAGTCAAATTTGGACCATTATTTTTCGTTTGTTTCTAATCAAAATTCATGCACTCGCGTCGAGTGGTAAATATCAAACGTATTAATACTTTTTCCATTTTTTTTCTCGACAAAAAAAAATTGTAGATAGCTGTATATAAATCGAGAAACCATATTTTGCGCCTCAACGATCGTGATATGCGTGTAAATATTTTTTAAATAATGTTAGATTGTTTTTAAAATCGATTGGATTTATCGACTTTAAGTTTTTCTTTGTCCAACGAGGCATTTTATTTTTTTCAGATTGTGATAAAGAGCTTGATGTGGAGCTCGATGTTTCTCTTCTAACAATGTTTGATTATTTTTCAAAAAAAAAACAAGTTATATTAAAAATCTTTGAAAATAATAAAATGTCTCCAAAAAGCTAGTCTCCCCTCGAGTGGAAAAGCAGACAGCTATTAAATGTGATATGCAGTGTGCAAGACGTGTGAATGCAAAAAATATTGCTATGATCTATTTTTATTTTTTCTCATTTAATATCCCGTATGAAAAAAATGAGATTTTACCCATTATATTTTGTATATAAATGAGATAAATTTTTTTTCTATATATTTTTCGTTTTAAAAAAACGAGCGAATGATTCCTTTTGCATGTTTTTGAGTAAACATTTCTTTCATTGTGGAAAAATGAGAAGTTTTTTACTTTTTTGGAACAAAAAACGAGAACATCGTTCTTGTTGAAGAAAAAAACGGAAATTTTTCAGTTGCGTTTTGATTCCTGACATTTTTTCTCATCAAAAACGATAAAATTTCATTCTTCGTTGAAAAAAAAATACGAAAAAACGTGTCAGGAATTAAGCAAAAATTCTCTTTCACGCTTTTTTCAAAATGTTTCGTGAAATATCGGGCGTACGAGCATGAATGTAACGTAAGCGTGCAATAAACTCGCCGAGTTTTGCGTCAGAGTTTTGGACAAAGGGCGCCGGGTCGAAAAAATGCGAGCTTTGTAACCTCGTCCGAGGGCGAGGAAAAATATATATGAATTTATGTATGCCTGTATATAAAAATACGATGATGTAAACGAGTTCGTTGACGCGTGTGACGTGTTTCAACGTGAGAAAGAAAATATAAATTATTGTACGATTTTTTTTGTAACATAGCTCTTTCTCTCTTGACGTCGAAATGAAATTTCGCAGAACCTAAGAAAAAGAAATAACGTACTGCGCTGTTTTATACGTAATTTACACCGAAAGGAAAAATAAATTTATTAAAAAAAAAGTAACAATTCGTTGTTCTCTTTCTCATTCCTCTTTTCTTCGTCTCGGTTTTATTATTCTGAAAGTTTGCCTCTGACCATTTTACGTGCTCAAACCTCCACCTGCTAGCGAGAGACAGAAACTTTCTGTTCTCTGCGAACTCGCAGGAGATAAAGAAGATTTCTACCATGAAACGAAAAGGTTGGTATAAATAAAAATGTATAATATTGCAATTTTTTAATTTCTTCGTCGTGAAAATAAAAACGCGGATAGTTTTCCCTCCTCTTTTCATAGATATATAAAAAAGCTTAAGAATTTGTGAACGGTACAATCTCTTACAAAAGTGATTTTTCATTATAGTTTCTTCAGAATTTCATGATTTCAATTGAAACTGAGACATTTTTCGTTTGTTGTAAATTTAATAAATTTTCTGCGTTTATTTACAAATGAGCATGCTTTCATAAAAATTAAACCTATAATTGTTTATTCACAATTAAAAAAGAAGAATTTGATAAAATTTACGTAATGTGTGAAATCATTAATTGTATGATTTTTAACACTCTTTAAAAAACTCTGTCAAATTTTATAACGTTTAAAGGTTCACAACTCCTAACACTGAAAATCGGAGTGTATTTCTTAACACACGTACAATGCCAATTTTTACTCGGTTGAGTGTGTAAAATTTGCACGATTTGTTACAAAGCATAGATATGTGTGTTTTTATGAAATTGATTCGCATTTTGTGTGTAATTTAATCACATATTGTGTGTAAACTTACAAATTTTACACGTTTTAACGAGTGTAAAAAGTGACTACAACACGTAGACTTACAGTGAAGTTATTCAGTAAATAATCGAACTATGTTATCGACAAATTAAAAAACATAAATATTTGCAATATGTTTATCTTGCATCAAATATTTAAACGTACAATTTCAAATTATTGTTAGGGAAAGAAATGATTTACGAAGCTTCACAGGTCTGGTTTGAATATGTCTTATCGATTGCAATATCGCAATTTATCGACCTGTTCGCGTGTAAACTTCCGGGAAGTTCACTAGTACAAATTACGTAATTTCGCTCACACAGATTACGTTCTTTGACGTCGACCGTTCTTTGATCGAAGTTCACTTCGAACATCACTCATGGAACTTCAAATAAGCCACGTAGCTCGCAACAGTGTAAATACGCAATAAAGTCTGAAGTGACATATTTTCTATACGTAGATTGAACACACTGCAGACTACATCGACTCGCAAATCAGCAGAATTTTTGTCAAATAAATATTTATGTACAATAAGGAAGTAGAAGTTCTTACAAAAAGGAATTATAAATATTCACAACTGAAAAAATGAATATTTCTTCACATAATTTCTTTATCGGTTGCTGTCTTTTGATCTCTCAATTTTATTTTCCACAAGAATTATCATGAAAGTTTACTCGTACGAATTATTCAATTCGGCTCTACAATCGTGTTCTTTGATGTTCAAAAAAGTTACCGTTGAACATCGAATAAACATCAAATAAATTGCAGGCTGGAAATTTTTTTTAAATATATTTATTTCCATAATATTTTTGTTCTTCAAGTTAATTTAACCTTCAGTGTTTGGTTTATACTTATTATCAAAGGAAACATTTCACTTCAAATAATTTTCCTATTACTTTGCACAGATCAAACACTCTGTAAACTAAACTGACTAGAAATATACAAAAAATTTACAGGAAAAAAAATTTTTATGCAAAATGAAAAAAAGCTCCTTCGAAATACAAAGTTTAGAAAATAAAAAAAAATACGAGAAACTAAAAACGAGTCTTCAGCCAAAAAATGAATTTCGCTGGAATGCATTCTCATTGCATCTCCTCGTTGCATATTACTCACGACAAAACATCCTCCCGGTCCATAAGTTCAGGAGTTTTTTATCCGATATTCCACGTCTCGGGGCTCGGAGAGTGCTCGAGAGAGCGCGTACCGCATTGAGAAAGATGTAAATACGGTCGTTCGACACTTGGACGCCCCGCGATACGTGATATTTGCGCTATAGATTCGCGTTACGTGGCAAAATATACGGAAAATATGAATGAAAGAGACGTCCCGGGCTGAGAACGGGAACCCGACTCGGGGCTTCCAAATGTAAAATAATAACAATGATAACGTTATAATAATGGCGATAATGCATTTCGCGCTTCGAGGAATATTTCACGCCGCCGGCGCGATACGTGCATCGAAAATATTTTCAGTCTCGATATAAATCGATCGTCTTTTCACGTTTGCACGTAAATAGACTCTCGCGTAAAATTCTTACGGGCTCACTCGCGCCTCGTAACCTCACCTGGGTGTACTCTCGATCGACTTTTTTTTTCTCCGACCGTTGCTCCTGTTTTCCTCGCGAACGGAGAGCAATGCGATATTCCTCTTTCTTGTTCTCGAAGTTCGACAGACCTCGAGGACACGCGCGTCTGGCAACGTTTCTTATTCCGCTCGTACTTTACTTACACTATTTTGACACATCCACGTGGGCACTTTGCTGAAAGTTACTCTAAAAGCTTTTTTTTTTATTTTTTAACGTTCGACAGCTTATTTTCTCAGGTTCATCCCCTTAACGGCAAAAGCCTCGACGATTAGAGAGAAAAAATATATAGTCGATTTATCCCCGGATTTGGGGATTGAGAGAAAAATGCCGGGATAATGGGAAATGAGGAGTTATTTAAGCTCAGGAAATAATTTATCGCGCGAAATGATTCAGAGAGTCGATCTCGTATCCGGTGAATTGACGGAGACGTTGAGAAGGGAGAGAGAAAACCTCGGGATAGGAAATTTTCAACGAAGGGGTTATAACGCGAGCGGAGAAGACAAAAAATCGAGGGCGAAAAGAGAACGAAACGAGGTCGTGACACTGACAGAGTCCCGACCTACATACGATTTCATCTCTCCTCCGGCTTTTCTCTCCTACTCGCGACTCTTTCCTGCGCACAATACACATTTGGGACGCTCCGCGACAAATTTGCCGTCATTCACGCTCCGTGAAGAACGTTCTTCGCTCCCGACTATACGATTCTTAAAAATTCAGGAAATCGGGTAGATTTTTTTTTTCTAAACAAAAGTGTGCTCAAATGGAAAAAAATGTTCTCTTTATTTCAACGAGTCTGTATCTAGATTTGGTAAAAATACGAAAAATTATCAATCACTTGGTCGATCATTATTTAATTACGTATTTCGATGTATAGGCCGTCCAATCCCTGACAAAAGTTACTTTTTCCTAATGAATTGTGATTTAACTAAGATTTAATCTTAGTTTTTTGTTAGAAAATTGAAATTTTGTGTTATGTTATTTACAATGATACTTTGCTAACGTTTTGTTAATAATTTTCATATTATTTATTGTTTAAACAATTAAAACACTAAAATTTCAGACAAACTTGTTTTAACTCGGTTTTTAACATTGTTCGTATGTGCCAATTGTAGAAAAAAATATGAACCAAAATTTATGTTTTGAATAATTTTTAAAAGCACATTTGTGAATTTTCCATTAGAGACAACGTTAAATTGGAACAATTTGAGGATTAAATATCTTGTCTACCATTCAGTGGATCGTCTCAAAATTTGGAAGAGAATCTTGAAACATATTCAAAAATAATGTGCCAAAATTTCAGCTATTTTTTAGGATTTTTTAAAAAGGGTCTATACATCCTTTTAATTGAAAAAATTTATTTTTTGCAAAGATTCTTAATTTCAGTGTTCAGTTATTGTGGATTATTATTAGTTTATCAATTTTTATGATAGAAAAGTTTATTATTAATATACATTTTTGTTTCTGTATTCTTCAACAACAAAAATTCGTTGAAATTCAATGTTTGAAAATATACAATATACAAAATTTACAAAATATACACTGTAAGATGCAACGTTGACTCAAGGTGAAACTAGTCATGCGCGTCAAACAAATTTCGCAAACTGATTCTTATTTTTCCTCTGGATCTCGTTATCACTGCGAATACAAGTGAGAAAGCTCAACGGTTCTTATATGAAAAAAGATTGATAGACGGTGTTTATTCCGTTTCGTTTTTATAGTGAATTTTCTATTCAAGATCCAGTGATGTATACAGAAATCGCTAGAAAACGAAAAATCAAAGCGCGAAACGCATTATATCAAGAAGTTACGTGTCCTATCCCCATCGATTGATATACGCATTCACGTAGTCAGTCAGGGGGTCCAGAGCGGGTATATATGGTCTCCTTCAGAATACTCGGTATCCTCTCCAGACAAAGATGAACAAATATGTATATTAATACATTTGTTTATTAATATTCGTTTTTCAAATTTTTTCTGATTTGATGTAGGGTACGGTAGGGCAAAATGGGGTAGGGGGGGGCAAAATGACCCCAAAAATTTGGTGAAAATTTTCAATATTTCAATATTTGATAAAATTTAATATCAAATAGTCTTTTATTTGCTAAGAACATTGTATTTGGTAGTTTGGCAGAACCAGATCCCTGCTCAAAATTTGTCTACTCAACAATGCTAAAAAACAATATCCAGTCTGTATAACAATACTGAGCAGACAAATTTTGAGCAGAGATCTGGTTCTGCCGGTAGTTTAGAAACACATTTCAACAAGAATTAAAATAAAAAATCAATTGACATAGCAGATCGAAATAAATCATTAATTAATTACTTGAAATAAGACGTCAAACCTAATAATAACTTAACAAATTATGGAAAAAAAAATTTTTTCGTACTTTTTGGAGAGGTATCCCATTTTGACCGCTAAAAAAAATTTTTTTTCTCATGAAAATTTTATTTCAGCTGAAGATTGAATTTGTTTCCTTCAATTGTGATTAAAAAACAAGAAATTTAGCATATTTAAACCCTTGGAATCGAAAATTTTTCTTAAGTACCCTATTTTGCCCTACCCTACCCTAAACGAAATTTTCATTTTTAATAGAAAAAAAATGTTTCCAAATATAATTATATTTAGCAGGATTTGGCAGCATAATGTATATATTAATTCTCCTAAATGTGAAGTGAAAAATATATAGTTTTTTGCATTTATGTTATATATTATGCATTTGATTCTTCCTCTGTTTTTTTTCTTACCGATAATATATAATACACAGATAGAGATATTGCGATCTCTTCATCGGATTATCGGTCTATCGACATCAAAAAAGCAAGGAATTCGCTTTCGCGTTTATTAAAGTTCCCACGGTTTCACCAGCGAAAATTATCCGATATTTTTTTAACGAGAAACACGCGCGACGTAATTAATTGCATGCATTCGCCAAAAATCCGTGACCCGTTATTTTCCTCGTGATATCCGTAAACTGATGCTAACAAAAAAATATCCCGCATTACCAATGCTCCGGTAGCAAATTTCCATGTCACGGTGTGAAAAATCATTTTTCACATTATTTATGAAAAAGCAATTGATCTGTATTCTTTTGACACCTGTCTTTCTCGTACGACATATTAATTTTTTTCACCATTTTTTGTTATTAAAAAAGTATGTCGACGACTGAACAAAGCTGATTATACAATGATGGATACAATAGGAATTGCAAATGTTATTAACGAGCCTCGAATTCAGCTTTTTTCAGCTTTGATACGAGAATGCACGTGAAAAAAAAACGTCCTCCGGTTTCATTCGAAGTAAAACAAAAGCTGCCAACAACGTTTCTTCAACCGTAGCCCTCGGGATAAAAACCAAATGTCGTGGATAAATGAATTTCTGACTACGCGCACGCGGTGTATTTTACACGCGGGGAAATAGGAGTCGACTCAAAATGGCGGAGTTTAATATTCTCTGTTCGACAGTACGCGTTCTGTCGTTTGCTCTACTGATACGTACCAGGGCACAACGAAGCTTTCGTCAACGATAAATCTACCGAAATGAATAGATCATTATATATGATCACGTTCGATGAATACATGCGCATGGCTGAGCGGATTATTTGTTTCCTCATTTACCGTACTCGAAATAATTCAATCTCGTATAATGGGAAAGCTTGTCAAAGTTCTCATCCTCTCGTCAAAACCCTGTTTTCGATCTGCAACTGCGAAACGCAAAACGGATGTGGAAATATAAAAAGTCATGCATACATGCATTAGCAATATACGTTGGAGGATACAGAAAGCTAGTAGTCGAGGTCAACGTGCAGGCAGGCGTCGATACCATAGGTGATTTTGTTCGTTTACTTCAAATATCGAATTACGAGTGGTAAATATGTTATCGAATGTTTCAAGTATGCTAATACGTTTTACAGAGTTATTCACGTTTTTATAATTTTTCGAATAAGAAAACGATTAAACAATTTTCAAAGATAAAACTGAGCATGTGTAAAAGTGATTGGGGTTTTAACATTAGAGTTGACCCCAACGTCTACTTTGAAGTAAGATTTGAATAAGATCGCGTTAAAAGCTTCCAGAATTTTTTACAGATCCAAAAATCAAATTTACATCTCAACTTTCAATCCATACACGTTTTTTTTGGTGCCTGTTATCCGTGAACCGGGGTCGTTTTCGGCTGAGCGCTGTGTCACATTCACAATTATTGATAAAAAAATTTGAAAAAATTCACAATTGTTCTTCAAATTCTCCTTTTCAAGCCAGAAAACAAAAAAAAACAGCTCGTGTGCCTCCTCGTTTTTGTTATTTTATAACGTGAACTCGGGTTTTAATTGAGGGGTTACACGGGTTTCGTCGAAAAAAGTCTATTATCAAGAATTTTTTTTTCATACAATAAATGAAATATTTTGTTGTAACTTCTGACTGTCTTAAAGATATACATTTGAAAAAGAATTTTTGAAATTTTCAAAGGAAAATATTTGAAACTCCGCCATTGTGATGTCATTTCCGGTGACCCCTCGTTTCGTCCCGTTGGTAGTAGAACTCATGACAGGATCATCTGAAGTGAAAAAAAAATCGTGTTTCAGTTAAGATTATAAACTGTAGTTTGGGCAATGGAAAAAAAAATTAAAATTGGATTTTAAGCAGACCTTTTTACAAAAAAATGTCGAGCGAAATTTGAATGTTTTTCTAAAAAAGTCTGCCAAAAATCCAATTTTCACTTTTTTTCGTTTTCCTTCGTTCAAGTTATTGTTTATGATCTTATCTAAGACACAATTTTTTCTGATTCAAATATGATTCTTGATGCAAAATCGTCTTATTCGGAATAGAATAATCAGACCTGCGTGCATCACAATTAAACGAATCAGTGCGTCAACGAAGGGTTCAGAATAGAAGAAAGCTTTGAAAAAATCCTTTCACCAAAATGTCCTTACAAATTTCTTTTATCATTATTCATTTGATAAATTTCCGTAAGTAATGAAAACTCTCTTCATTTCGAGCACAACCAAAGATTCACAATGCAAAAGCGACGCACAATTCTGGCCCTTTCAACAAAAACAAAAACAAAGTACAATTTTCGTTGAAGGCTCTCGCACATCTGTATATATTCGTCGAGTACGACGCTTTTGTCGACTTCTTTATTTCCCGTTTCCCACTTTGCCGCTTTTCATGGTGCTTGGTATACTAATTTTCTTGGAGCACGTACACATCAGAGTGAAAGCTCAGTGGCGCGACTTTTAATTATTTTACGACCTCCAGTGGCTTATTACAGGCATACCGGGGCTTCGGCTTCGTATGTATACGAATAAACGGAATGGGAGAGCAAGACGGAGGATCCACAAAGAGGATACTGCACCAAGTGAGAGGCCTTATATGAAAATACACGACGTTTGCTCGTTCACCAGACAGAAAACTAATTTCCGGTGTTACCGGGATGCTAGCGGCGGGCGTTTATACTCGATCTCTCCCGCACATAATACTCTTTCCTTCTTCTTCTTTTCCCTTGTTCGCGCACCTTTTTTTTACCGCCTTACCCCCCTTACACAAATTTTACTCTCTCGCACACATTTTCCCATTTAAAGTGACTTTTTACTATTTTTTTCACATTTTTTACTGGCGCTGAAGTCAGGCTTTTCCGAGCACACATAAAAAAAAAGGATCCTTCGAAAAAGTGCGCTTTTATTCACAATCTGACGATGTGAAATGTTTCCCCGAACGAAAGTTACGTGGTGAAAAGATTGACAATCTCCAGCACCTTTGCATTTTATGATTTACTGTTTTCCTAAAAAATATTCGACGTTGAATATAATTTTTATTATTAATTGTTTTATTATAAAAGGTAGGGGAGGTGGAGTAAAATGGGGTACTTGAGAAAATCTTACGATTCCAAGGGTTTAGATAAGCTGAATATTTTGTTTTTTAATCACATTTGAAAGAAAGAAGGAAAATTTTCAGCTGCCATCGAGAAAAAAAATTTTTTTAGCCAACAAAATATGAGGTACCCCTCCAAAAACTGAGAACATTTTTTTTATGCTATCATTAGCATTGATGTCTTATTTCAAGTAATTAATTGATGGTTTATTTTAATTTTTGTTTAAATATTTTTCATTACCAAAGAAAATGATGTTTTTCCATCTGCCATGTTGATTGGGTTTTAATTTTAATTTTTACAAAATTTTCACCAAATTTTTGGCATACCCCATTTTGCACCCCACCCCCTTCCTCCCTTGCCTAATTAAATTCAGTTTTACGAAATTTAATTTTCTTGGTGTTTCTTGAGAACGATTTTTTTATTCATTCATACAAACGAGAGCAACCAAAGGAAATAATTATTTTCTTCCCTTGACAAGGTTAAAAGGGACCTTTTAGACATTACAGTCATACCAGCTATTTCCCATGACAGTGATATAAAAAACACATCATGACCCTGCTAAGCTGGCTTCTCGTATGCACATATAAAAAGATATTAATACCGAAAAAGAAACATAATAATTGAAATTCTGTAAATGAGTGTGCGTCATCATCAATTTTTATTCTCATATCGCAAAGTCTCTCACACTTGCTCGAAATGCAATGAGTGTTTAACGATTTTGTCAATGTACGTAATTGTTCGAATTGAAAATAGAATTGCAGAATTCAATTAATTCGAGAATGCTAAAACTTTCTAAAAATATGCATTTAATTATTCATATGAATCGTGAAATTGTGAAATAAAGTTTCTACATGAATTCAATTTATATTTTAATTTGAAATGTCATTATGCAATATGCGTTCGACCATTCCGATTGAAGAAAATATTAAATTTATATTCCCGACGAAATTCCGCTGTCTGAAAACTTAATTGAAATTCTCAACGTTCAATTCATAATATTAAATTTTAATGATTTGGTAATGCGTTCAAGTGCACGTATAATTATCTTCGATAAGAATGATTTTGGAATTTGAAATATGTAAATTTACATCGGAATCGATTTATTGAGAAATGCCTAAAACTACATAATATTCCATTACAGAGGTAAATCGTAGGAATAGTCAGTTCAGCGTGATTGACTTTCATCGTGTAAATGGAGAAAGTGAGGAAGCTGATTCGCGTTCGAAACTTGAGAGTATATCCCGGTTGGGTCATTTTCTGAAAACCGCAATAATATTAGCTCGCATTCTCCCATTACGAGAATTACTGTAGCCAGCTGGTACATATACAAGCATAGCTTCATTATGAGATTAAATCGCAAGCACGGCAGGGTGTAGCTCGCACAGCGATATCCAGCACCAAACATGGTGACTCCATGTAAACAATCCCCTTTCAAAGGGACGAGTTTAACCATCGTCGATCCCAATAGCAATCCCTAATGCAAGTTATATTACAGTTTCTCCTTTATGCCATCAGCTTCCTCGTAAACACTACTTCTAAATACACCATTATAAATTATTAAATCGAGTTTCGTCAGACCATTCTAACAAACATTTTTTGCGGAGAGAATGAGAGTGTGACTCAAAATTGCACTCTCCAGTTTATTTATTTCACTTGACATTCCTTGTGTTATTATTTTATTATCTGAGTTTGAGAGTAAAATTAAAGATGGAATGAGGGTGCAATCCCTGACAAAAGTAATTTTTCTGTATTGAATTGTTTAAATTTAGTTTTCATTTTTTCGTTAGAAAATTGCAATATTGTAGTTATATTGTTGTATATTGTTGTTTGCAAATATTGTATTGTAACTACAACCGTTTTTTCGATACTTATAACTTATTTCAATTACGTTTTCAATGATTCTGCATAAGAATACGTACAAAATATTCAATTTATTATCACTTTTAAACGATTTAGTGAATTAAGTTCAAATTTGCACAGAAGCATTAGAGTTCTATTATCAGTGACTAGTCAAATTTTCAGATTTTTATCAATGTTTCAAGTTATCTCCAGTATATCCTTAAAATAAAAAAAAATAGAGTGAGAGAAGTTTGGAAAGGGTATAAAACTGAAATCCAACTCGCACTAGATAAGTTATCGAACGAAATTTCTTATCAAGAAAGTAAAAGTTGGATTCAAAATGTACTCGACAGCTTCTTTTCACTCATCCGTTCGCCATCATCTTTTTTATGTTTTATCATTTTCCAAATTAGAATAAAAAAAAAGATGAAGATCGAAAACAGGGAGCGTGGAAAGTTTGGGAAATGGAAATTGTGGGTATAAATCTGAAACGACGTTGTCCGCTCCGGTGTAGGCGTCGTTGCAACGGGAGAAAGACTACGTCGGGAAGTGTTTATAATTCCAGTGACAGGAGAATCGCCTGGATCCCAGCGTGCGGTCCGTGCACTAATTAATAACTGACCTTCATAATGAGGTACGCTCGGAAAGTCCTGACGTTTAATACTGTGACGAGAAGAGTTTGCTTCGCTTGGGTATTAATCGTGTCGGCTGAAATGTATACTCGGACCCTGGAGAGATTTAATCAAGTTCGGTGAGTAACGTGACGCCCTGGATGAAGATACGCGATCATTAGAAGATAAAAAAAAATCGGATTTCTATTTAAGGGGTTACATCTCTAGTCATCGGCCGAAAAAAAGCACGTTTTTTTTAAAATTTTTTTTTGGAAAAATGCTTGCAGTTTTCGAACCGTTTCTTTTTCCATAGTGAAGGGTATAGCGTTTACTATGTTTCATAATTTTTCTAGTGTAAAAGATTCACAAATGGAGCAGATATAATATATTTTACGGACCGCTGTCCAGAAAAAGGCCTTCCACGG
>JAPYYX010001436.1:0-35920 GCA_030522605.1 Cremastinae sp. B BG-2022a | reverse complement strand
TGACGTGAAAATTGTCGTTCAATTTTTGTCTAGAATAAAGCATAGAAAACTCTTGTTGACAGAATTCTCATGAAGGTTACCAAGATATTGAATTAACAACTGATACATTTTCATTAGTACGACTCCAGGAATTATGTAAAAAAATGATATCGTATATAAACAAAGTTGAGATTCTTCCAAAAATGACGTGAAAATTGTCGTTCAATTTTTGTCTAGAATAAAGCATAGAAAACTCTTGTTGACAGAATTCTCATCAAGGTTACCAAGATATTGAATTAACAAATGATACATTTTCATTTTTGCGACTCCAGGAATTATGTAAAAAAATATCGAATATAAACAAAGTTGAGGTTCTTCCAACGTTCTCGTGACGCAACTTCAGCCCGTTAGGGTGAATATTCATATCCGTAAGTTGTTTATAGGGATATACGTGGAAAAGCGTACACTCGCACGTTCAATCAGTGTCAGCTGAGCTTGCATGACCAAGCTAACCCCCTCGACACACATAAACTCGGGTAAAAGGCAAACGCGTGCCGACCGCTGGGAATTCTCTCTCTCTTTTTGCGTATATGAGACGAAGTATAGCCAAGTCCGTGTTGCTCACTGAGTATAAGGGATGCACCGGAGAAAGCTTCGTTTTCTAGTTCACCACGTGAATAAAATACAGAGACTCCCGATCGATTCTCCACGTCTATTTTTGCCAGAGGAAACCGACCAGTACGAATAATATTCCCGATTGAAACTAAAAGAAAAAGAAAAGAAATATACATAACGAAAGCACGAAATTGTCGAGCTTTGAAAAGCCAAAAAAAGGTTTAAGCCTCTGACCTTAATTCGCGAAGTTTTAATCGAGGAGAGCTAGCCCGGCTTTTCTCCCTTGATCGTTAAAACGTCAAAAGCGATTGGCGTCAAATTACTCCGAGCTCTTTTCGATTATGAGGGTAGTGATACATATATGTGGCGAGAATTAGTCGTGTGTTCGATCATGTAACATGGCAAATGCTTAATAATTGTTTTAAGGAAGTTTGATTGATCAACAGAAGTAATAAAATGAAGTAAATTTGTAACTTCTTTCTATAGGAAATTTTGTTAGTTTTCGTTAATTTATCGGTATGATTGTCAATTTAATTTGCAAAATCTTAGTTGTAAATTTTTCATGGAAAAATGAAAAAAAAAGAACTAACAGAATTTTAGTATTTTCGAAATTCAAATAATTGCAATAATGTTCCTTTTATTGAAATTATTTGAGCACATGTTCAGTAACAGAAAACGATGGTATGTATTTTTATCTATAGAAAGCATTTTGAACGTGTAATGGCAGCAGCAACGTTGTATTTTTTTACTCACTTTGCATGATTTTTTTCTATTTTTTTTTTCAAGTTGAGAATAAAGTTTAAAAGCTATTCTTATGGAAAAAAAACTTTACCCTGGAAAACGTAGTTACAGCGTAGTTGTAAATGACTAATAAATGAATATTGTACATAAATTATGAACGATCGATACTCATTGTGAGTCTTTTCTAATTTTTCAAACAGGTATAATGGGTAGTAACTTATAGAAAGGTAAACTAACAGAGCAAGTTGAATTTGAGTTTATTAAAAACAAACTGTTTAAATAAAAATGATGGTTTTAAAATTTTTAATTTGTAAATTACTTTGTTCATTATTTTTACGTACCTTCCTAGGTTGAAAAATTAATATTAATAAATAAAAATTAAAAAATATTGATTGTATATTAATTCAAGTACCAAATTCTATCACCAGAATGAAAATGATAAGAAGTTAAATCTGGATGTTTTGAAGAGAAATTATGCAAATGGAAATTATCATTTTTCAACCTTTAATTAGATAAATAATTTCATCGTTACTTAAATTTAACATACCTTCCGAGGTCGAGAAGGCTGTCCAGAATATTAACAGCTCTCGCATGTGTCGATGTCGTAGTCGATTCTCTCAGACCCGAATTTCCTGGATGAATGAGAAGTGCCAATCCGACACCGAGTATTGCATTCAGCAGCGAAGTTAGGATGAAGTAAACGAGAGTGCGAACCGCTATTTTCCCATTCATTCGAGCATTGAGACTCGCCGAACCTGAAAAAGAAATTATGGAATTCCTTAAAAATGTTCAACACGAAATGAAAAATTAAGAAATAAATATTTTTAAAAAATACAAATGAAAATAAATAAAGATTAAATTAGAGACTCACCGGAAATGAGGCTGGCTATGACCAATGGTAGAATCATCAACTTGAGCAATCTCATGAACAGTTCGCCGGGGTAACTGATGAGCATAACCGCATCGTCGCCGAGTGCCAAGGGACGCAGGCCAAATCCTGACATTCGTCAAAAAAGAAGAAAAGAGAATAAGAAATTAAATTTTACGAAGAAAAACGAGATAATTATTCTAAGATCCAAAAAAAATATAAAAAATTGAAATTTTACTGTGAAAATAGAATTCATTAAACAATTAAAAATTAATAAATAATTCGGTTAAACAATATGATTTAATAATGTAATATAATTATGACTGTATAACAATATTCATAATAAACGAGAAAGGATAAAAGATCTTAAGTTTAGAATTTTATCTGCCAAAGATTTTCAAGAAAAAAAAAGATGGAAAGATGAGGAGAGAATTGTGAGACGAGTGTCAGCCAAAGCTCACATAAATCTCCTCGAGTTTTTACTTTGGCAAGGAAATCTCGTTTTTTCAAATGCCCTTGAGAGATCCTTCGTGTCCTTGAGAATTCTATTTTACTACGCAACGAGTATCAATTATTTTTAGTCCGCTTTCTTGTTATAAAAAAATTGGTTTCATCGTTTCATTTTTTATTATTTTAATTTTTATGACAATCAGTAATTTTTTTTGTCATAAAAATACACGTTCAATGTTTCTGCGAGCACCAATTATTTTTTTAAGAATTTTGTTGTAACTAAAAACTTCAATCTATGCTTTCATTCTGGTTTTTACGTTTCATTAAATTTTGGTTTCAATTTTTTTATTTCTGTCTTAATTTTTATCGAAATAGATTTGATTCTCATGAAATTTCATTGCATTCGATAAGCCTCTTGTTTGACGCCACATCACAAAATAAGTCAATGAGAATTAAATTTTTTGACACCTTTCAATAATTCTTTGGTCCATTTCGTTGTAATTGAATTCCATAGATAATAAAAAATTAGATTCGTTTATTCTCATTCATGCCTTCATTCTGGTTTTTTCCTCTTTTTAAATTTTCGTTTAAATTTTTTTAGTTTTATTTCTTAATTTTCATCAAAATAGTTTTGATTCTCATCATGAAATTTTATCACATTCGATAAACCTTGTAGCTCATATAAGATTGGCTACGTCATACGCCAACTTAATATTGTATGACTATTTTTATTTTGTTTTTAATAAGTTTAGAGACGTTGGTTATTAGCAACTGTATTTATGTTGAAAATTTTGGATTTAAGTTATTGTATGAGGGTACGGATTATGAATATAAAAATGAAGAAGTGAAGAAAAGTGTCGCTAGACGAAGAGAGTGTCTCCGTCCAACGACGCACAACTGGACATAAATTACAGTGGACGCAACAAACCTCTTGTTTGACGTTACATCGCAAAATCAGTCAATGAGAACTAAATTTTTTTGACACCTTTCAATTACTATTTGGTCCGTTTCGTTGTAATTGAATTCCATAGACAATAAAAAATGAAATTCGTTTATTTTTCAACGTTTTAATGTTCATCATACTTGATATACTGTTTGACGTTATGTCACAAATTCCATCAAGATTTGAATCAAATTTGTCGATGAGTGTCGAGATTCATCGCGCGAAAATTAGATGACAGCGATAATGAAACCTTTCACATTGATTGACACCTTTTCGTGACGCGTTTCCGTGCGGGTGTAAGTGAAAGCGCGCACATTTTTTTTCGCCAGAGCTTTTTACATAACGGATTCTAAAGAGCGAAGTGGGTCAGTTCTGATGAATGGTTGAAACGTGTGTTCGAAAAACTCTTTCCTTGCCCTTTGACGCCGTCAAGTCCCGAGAATGCGAAGTTCACGTCAACGAATCGTAGAAGGAAAAAAATGAGGGGAGGGAAAATTCGCGCGGGGGCGAAAACGTAACGAATTGACTGACAAGTTTTTTTTTTCGCAGTCCATAATGAGACACAAGCGGTGATTATATGAAGCCCCGCGAGTATTCTCGAACCATCTTTCCAGCCACGCTGCTCCACTGACACACCTGACCTTCAGAACTTTTTTCCCTTCTTCCTCGTCCAGCTTCATACTTCGTTTTGATAAAATATTCACATTTATCTTTTTTTTTGTCCGAATTATTGATATTTAAAAAGTAAGACAATTTTAGAGATAACAAAATTAGGTCGAGTATTCTCAACGTCTGTGAAAGGCTTTGCTATTTTTTATTGTTTTCGTCTTAGGCTGTTTCAAATAAATGTTAATTACGTGAATTTTAGAACATTGATCATAATCGATTGATAACTGGATTTTTTAAAAATTTTAGCTATTTTTAACATTTTGCAATTTATTCCAAATTTCGAGGATATGCGAGGCAAACGAACTAGATACGCATTAGATAGTCCCATAGCTTTTTGATTCCTTAGGATTTTGTTGAAAATTCGCACAAGCCTATATATGACCTGCATACGTGTACCACATTTTCAGAGGGTTTATCACATTTATATTGAGATATTCATTGTTCGAAATCGCAATTTTCATTTCTCGCTCATAAGAGCATGTCTTAAATATTGCGATTTCAATCCTAAATATCTTGAGTTAGATGGTAAATCGTCTTTAAATTTTGCATGTCTCTTTTTAGAACTTCGAAGAAGTTTCCTTTAGTTTTTTAAAAACATTGTTAAATTTGTTTACGTACGTAGCAACTGAAGGTCATGTTCGATGACCTTGATTGTTAAGTATGTTACTCTTAAGTCAATTTGCAATAGCTTTTCTCAACATAAGCTCAAAAACCACATGGTATAGAGACAAACTATGATCATTACATTACCCATTGATTTGACTGCATCTATAAAACTACATTAAATTACATAAGAAACATTGTTAATCTAACTTGATAAAATGTTGTTTATTTATAAATGCAATTTTTTGCTATTTTTAGTGGTCATTTGCAATGTACTCGAAATTTTGAAACTGTATGAGGCCAAACAGATTCTGAATTCAGATTCAGCAGATCGAAATATACATAGAGACAGACGGGTTTGGTGAAAAGTACAATCCACTTTTTTGTGTGCCGATGTTTTATCATCTTTCTTGTGACTGCAATTATTAACCGATTAAACCGAGGCAATAATAAATAAAGTAACCAATCAAAATATCTTAAAAGTGATTCAGTCTCATATTTGGAAATTTTTAATTATTTTTCTTTTTAGCATTATTATTTTTAAACCTTAATTTTAATTTTAAGGTTTTTAAAATATTTTAATTACTCATGTTCGAAAAATTTGAGAAAATTCAAAAGTGAGTGGATAAAAATTACGTTGAGTCGTCTCGCGTTTTTCTCTTCTTTTGGAGAAAGACTCCGATGTCGGCTAGACATTTCTTTCGGTTGCAGATCGTTAAATGAATCGATTTAAATTGGAGAACATTCCTGCCTTTATTAACACATGTCTGCCAAATTTAACGAAGCTAAATTTACGTCGAAGTTTAAATGAGTTGCGAATTTCTCGGTATCGAAGTATCTCAAGATAAAGAGTACAAGGGAATCTATAATTTCACCAGTCACGTATATACGCCTCGAAATAACGAGTACAAAATTAAAAAGCTATTAATATTAATAGAAACTGTAGAAAATTGCGTCATTCAAGTATTAGTCTCTTACTCAATTATTTCAGTGTTTTAACCCTTCGTGTGTATACTGGGTCTTAAGGGCAATGGCAATCACGTGACCACCCAGATTTCGTAAATTACGGATTTATCAATTATTAAATGAATTGTTATCAAAAATAGGACCGTATCGCCGTTCTTTGTTCTAAAAATAATGTATCGCCGCTTTTTTGAGCTGAATTTTTCAATATTGAGGGAGAAATCTGTACAGAAAAAATTTCACTCGCGCCGACCCCTTGCGATTTTTCTCTACAGATTTCTCCCTCAATGTTGAAAAATTCAGCTCAAAAAAAGGGTGACAAATTCTTTTCGATCCAAAGAACGGCTATACGGTCCAATTTTTGTTCAACATTCACTTATTAATTAGTAAATATGTTATTTCCGAAATGAGCCCAGTAGTGGACCCGTGGTCGGTGCCGAGTTTCGGCGGACCCTCAAGTAAGGGCGAGGACACACGAGCGTTATTTTGACGTCTGTTTTCCCATAAGACCAATGTATTTTTGCGGACGGACGTCGTGCTGTCCGTGCGAACGCATGTTAGAAAACTACTGGAAAAAAACGTCCATCGTGACGGACGTCAAAAGAATGCTCGTGTGTCCACGGCCAAGCGACATTGGGCGCGACCAATACTTGAATGGGTGATCGCTTGGCTCGCACTGACTGACCGGTCAACGCTGAGCGGGAGGTGGCTTTTTCTAGAGATTTCGAGGTTTGACAACTTCGAAATACCTACTATAAAGGCCGAATATATGAAGGCAATACATATGGGCAAATCGAAAGGCACGAAAATAAAGGCAATGAAAGGCGTAAAAAGCTGTGAAAACCCGAACAGGGTGTGCAGGGTAAACTCAAGGTTTTTTTGTTATTTCCGAAATCTAGTAACTTTTGGTTTCCATTACTCTTAAGAACAGTCGAAATTTGGGACTCGACGTTTTTTTTATTTTTTCGATCATTTTTCAATTTTTATTGACAACGATTTTAAACTTTTGACTTTGACAACTTCTGAACAGTGTAGTAGACACTTTAAGAAGTAAACCAGAATTTTTTTAGATTTTCTAAAAATATATACTTTTGGTAAAATACAAGCACATTACTACTAGTCGGTTTAGAGGCTTTCGCGGAATGGAATGACATTTTTAATTATACAAGGAAGTGAATTTCGAAAAATTTCAACCTTTTCTATGATGAAATAAAAATATTTACTATTTGTGCCACGTCCAATTAAAATTTTTCGTGGTTTTGTAAATTGTTTATAATGTACAATCAATTCATTACAAAGTAGTAGCAGAGCCTCCTTAAGCACCATTCTAAATACAGTAAAAACTCTCATAACTAAATAATTTTCCTATTCCCTCATTTTGGTTATGTCGACATGCGCATTTGATAATGCACCTTTTTTTATTGAAAAATAAAAAACAGAAGATGACTCTGGGTAAAATTTCCCATCTAGCCGATAATGCACCTGCTCAGGCAAGCCATGAACTGCCATCTCGGAGCATAGAGGGGATAACATTGAAGATGAAATATTAAGATATGAAGGGTTGCGAGATTAAGAAATGAGAGTCAATTAAGTTATGAGAGTTTCCAGTGTAGCATATTAAAAAATGTCAACTTCGGAATTAAAATAAAATTCAACAATTATAAAAATACAAATACAAATACACCCATAAATATTAATATTGTATTTCTAAATATTTGTACTCTCCCAAGGATGAATAAATAATAGTATATAAAGTCCAAATGTAACTTTGTCCCCGATAAAAAATGAATACATGAGCCTAAAAAATTCACTTTGAACCTCGAGTTAAGGTAGTTCTGTCATTTCTAGGCAGAACGACATCTCTGCTCATAATTTGTCTACTCGATTTGTTATTCAGATTGGATATTGTCTTTTAGTGTTGTTGAGTAGATAAGTTTTGGACAGAGATGTTGTTCTGCCTCATTTCTTCATTCTCTTAGGATTTTGTTGAAATTTTGCACAGACCTTCTTTGATGTGACCTGCATACGTGTGCCAAATTTTAAAAGGTTTTACGACGTAGATATCAAGATAATTATTGTTAAAAATCGCAATTTTCAGTTCGCTCTCATCAGGTCACGTGTTAAGTATTGCGATATTCAATCTTAAATATGTCGACTTCTAGATGGTGAAACGATTTGAAACTTTGCATGGCTCGTCTCAGTACTTCAAAGAAGTTTATTTCCTCAAAGAAGTTATCTTTTAGCTTATTGAAAAGTTTGGAAGATTTTTTTTTCATGATTTTCTTACGTACGTAGAAACTCAAGGTCAGGTTAGGTGACCTTGATCTTCGAATCTGTTATTCTTGAATCAATTTGCAACAACTTTTCTTAATAAACATGAACTCAAAATCCATACGGTACAAAGATACACTAATAACGAATTTTTGGATTTGACCGTATCGATAGAACTACCGGGAATTGGCGATACAACCCTTGACAAAAGTGACTTTTTCATAATGAATTGTTAAAATTTAGTGTTCGTTTTTTTGTTAGAGAGTTGATATTTTGTATCATGTTATTTACAATGATAAACGATAGTTTTCTGACGTTTTATCAACAATTTTTATATTATTTATTGTTTAAACAATTAAAAAACAAACATTTTAGACAAAATTTTTTAAGCTCGGTTATTAACATTTTTTACGTGTACTGATAGTAGAATAAAAATATCAACAAAGCCTCATCGTTTTGATCAATTTTACGTATTTTTAGAGAGAGAAATTCGTTCTATCATCACATAAGTGGATAATTTTTTAAAAACTGTTTAGTACAAGTTGATACAATTTGGCAGAAAAATTCTTTAATATTTACAAATCTTGAGCACTTTACAAGTAACTACTACTGTTTTTTCGATTTTCATAACAAATTATAATTTCGAATAGGTACAATATTCAATTTGTTAACTTTTAAGCGATTTGTGAATCGAGTTGACATTTACATAGAAGCATTAGAATTCTATTATCAGTGACTTGTCAAATTTTCAGATTTTTGGCACCGTTTTGAATTATCTCCAGTACATCATCTTTGAGCACGTAAATAATATTAGAAGGAGGTTCGAGCGTTTCTCACGTAAAAATTATTTTACAACTTGAAGGTTCGAAACTTTGCACCGTCATACAAAAATATATTAGTCAATGATCGTAAGTGCGATATTTTTCTTCAGTCTTTATCTGAAACAAATATAAAATTGCTTATAAAAACAAGAGTGATAAAAAAATAAATTTTTGTATCACCATTGATCTTTTTCCTCGTCACAGCAACATCTCTTATTTCTGCATCATCTTTCAAGGTCGACACAGTGTCAACAGTTGGATTCGCGTTCGTTCGATGGTAAATTTCCTACCGGTACGATTACAATCGTCTTTTTTTTCTCTTCTCTTTCCTGTTTTCCTTCTGCCAGTCTATAGACGTTATTTTTATTCAAACAAGTTCGCTAACGGTCGATCACAATTGTAACAATGAGCGCACGAAGATATCGATTCAAACTGGGCTTGCAACCTGTCACGTGGGTAGCATCGATTCAAAACAAAGAAAGACAAAAATATGTTCCATGAATCGGTTTGTCAATAAAATACTCGTGAAGTCTTTTAATATCCATCATTAAATAATTGTCAATGTCCAACTCCAAAATCAGACTTAGTTCCTCTCACGCGGATAACGTCAATTTTAAATAAAAGAAATCAAACAATATAGTTTTATGATTAGTCCACCTATAGAATTATTTAAATATCCTTTAATTTAAATCTTTAAATTATTTAATGCCTAAATTATTAATAATGCCCAAATTAAAAGCTAAGCTTCCGACCTGCCACGTAAATGAAATCGATTTTCAAGAAAGACGAAAATATGCAGTTTGAATCGGCCTGTCATTAAAATTATCTATTCATACCAATTTGTGCAGATACAAAATCAGACTTCAAACCTGTTACGTGGCTACGATATCGATTTGCAGGAAAGACAAAAATGTCCTCTATTAATCATTGTGGGCTATGAATTATGATCTGTCAATGAAATACTCGTGAAATCTTTTAATATCCATTAATAAATCATTGTCCAAATTTTACCTTTAATATCCACTATAAAACCCTTGTACCAAATTATATCAAAATTATACTCAAATCACGTGAGCAATATCAATTTGAAGACAAAACGGACTAAAATATTCTCTTTTAATCGGTCTGCCATTAATATACTCGCAAAATCTTTTCAAATCATTTCTACCATTGTCCACATTAAAAATACCGATTGTTCCAACTTCCTCAAAAATGTCTTAAAAAACGTCCTCGTTACTCATAATCGTCTTTCAATATCGGATTTCCGCAAAGTGTACAAAACAGAAGCAAATTTCTAGTTAAAGTACGTATAAGGAGAATTATTGGGTTGAAAGCAGGAAGTGGAAATAATCGAAGCAAACATTGTTTCATATAATCTCGAGAAGTACGTCCTGAATGTGACCTGATTGGTGGCAATTTACGATCGATCGGCTTCTAAAATATTCAGACGAAAACAGTGGTTAAAATCGTGTTAAATATTTTAACCAACCATAAAAACTGTGCAAATAAATAAATAAAATGTTGGTGTAAAATTGTAATGATTGGTGGAACAACGCAATGTTTTTTAACCCCTAATAGTCACACTGGGTAAACTACACTCCAGCGCATTTTCAACTTTGGATTTCGGTCCGAAATTTTTCTTTTTCGAAATTTTTTTTATATTGACCCTTCGAATGCACACCTCCGCCGCCAACTTATAAGTGCATACTGGGTCAATCTGACCCATGGCGTTTTTCATATCGTTATATCTCAGTAAATATGCATTTTTAAATTTTTTTCTAGAGACCTTTTTTTAGTGAATTATCCATATTTTATGGCTATATTTTTGTTTAAAAAAAATTTAATTCCAAAACATTCGCTTAAAGTGAAACATGCAATTTCGTGGTACACCCAATGAAAGAAAAAGGTATAGGTCAAAACGACCTAGGATGCACTCGAAGGGTTAAAAATGAAGCGAATCAAAAATTATCTACGCAGTCTTTTGAAAAAGGGTTTAAAATTGACCGTAGAATTTTTTCAAACTTTCTTTTTGTGATTTTTGAATGATTTTCCACTCACCAAAGTGAATGGGGTGAATTACATCCCATGTGATTATTACGTTATTATTAGGAGGTGTGACTACAGGGTGTAAAGATGAAAAAAAAACTTTTTTTCATTTTTAAGTACCCTTTTTTTAAAAATGATGAAAAATGCAGCCAAGAGAGTCGATTTTCATTCTTCCAAGTCAGTAGTCAGAACGTAATAAGAGTCCTCTCTGTGACTTCAATATTGAATCTGTTAACCTTTGTGCTGTATTTTTCTTAACCCGTTCTTAGTGGAACTTCAACCTTTCTTATAACCGACGGGGATACAATTCTAGATTAAAATACGAAGCCAAAACTAGTATTGATTAAATTACGATATTCCCAGATAAAACATGAATAAAATATGAATCGTAAATCAAGAGTCTCGAGAGAGATTCGAGACAAAGATATAGTAATATTCAAGAGTACTTGAAGTTGTACAATAAATCGCAAATCTTTTTGAATTTGTGATGCGTTGACTTTGAATTGATTCCAACAAATGTTATAATTATTTTAAAACGATATTGATTTGTGCTATTGTGTGTTAAAAAATATCAATGACAATGTCTCACCACGTTGACTTTAAATTGATTCTAATAAATGTAATAATTATTTTCAAATGATATTAATTTGATTCTATTTGATGTTAAGAAATATCAACTACAGAGTCTGAACCATTTCCAACCAAATGTTGAAATTATCATTGGGGTTTTATTCGAAGTGAATTTTTTTGACAATTTTGGGCTGCTTATTCATATTGCTTACCATCAATATTAATAATATCGTTACTGATTCACATTGGAAAATGTTATACGTGACTAAAAAGTGTGTACGTGAAATAAAATCAGAAAATGAGGTAAGTTCACCTCAAATCTACCGGTTAAAGAATAAAGACTTGCATTTAATTTGCATATTATAAGAATAACCTGACTCTAGAAATAAGGTAGCCGACCGACACGCAATTGGTTCGTTTACCCTGGTACGGTTAATAATTCTATAAAATTTATGTCTGCTCTGTAATTTTAAATGAATAGGCATAAACAACTGCGCGAAAAATAATTGTAAAATATTCGTTGACGATAAATTGTGGTCAAAAATGATTTGCAAATTTACGCAGCCTAATTTTTATCGAATATCCTTTGGAAAATTAAAATCGTTGGAAAATAGGAAATTTCGTCATTAGATAACTTCCTACATTATTCGCTTATTGTAAGTGTGATTAAAAAATTTATAATATTTACCTAATATTGATTCACTCGATTCTCAAGGAACGATCAAATGAAAATAAATACGATCTAATTTATATAAATAAAGATGAAATGCTATGGCCATTTGGAACGGCTGGACCGATTTCGCTAATTTTTTTTAATGTTCGTAATAGTCCGAATAAAGTTTTTATGTAAAAACTTGAAGAAGTTGCCCGCAAAACTGCAAAATCCATGAAAAAAATTAAAGTCCCTCCTTTCGATTGATTGTTGATCGCATCTCGAACTTCACAAACCAAATTTTTATATTTTTAATAGATTTTCAAAAATTGTAAAAAAACCACAACAAAATTTATCGAGATTTAGACAAGACAACGTTTGCAGGTGCAGCTGTAAAACAAAAATTGAAATTAAATAATGTTGATAATAAATTTTTAAGAAACGTTGAAATTTGTAACCACTGTTCGAAGCACCCAAGCCACTATAACCTGCTAGTGAAAAGTAAAATAAAATTAATAGAAGAATGATTTTAAGTAAATAAAATAAAAATAATAATTACGTAATAAAATAATAAATATAACAACAATGAAAAAATGATATTAAAAAAATGAATAAATAAAATTTATAATTACCGAGAATAACTCCAAGAAGGACGCCGGAGAGTGTGACCATTAATAACAAATTGTCTCGCATCCACTTGGTGGTGTCAGCCGTCACCTTGCGGGGACCCTGCGATGCCGAGACGTCCTGCCCGCCCATCTTCGCGAAGAGATACTCGGAGAAGCGGGCCGAGGACTTCTCCTCCATTTCACTGGGCCGACCGGATGAGGATCTCGATCGGATCCTCCCTTCTCGCGATCTCTCGCGGCGTACGGCGGGGCCCCGGCAGCACCACGACGACGACGGGTTGCCGTTTTGGGGATGTTTCGGTAAATACGTCCGAACCGACCAATCACCGCCTCTCGCCTCTAACCACCTACGTATTAGCCTCACGGCCTTCAAATACTCTAACGACTCGATCGTGATATTTCTCGTTCGATTTTTATCTATTCACTTCTTATTTTTTCCCTTATATTTAATATCCCTTTATTACTTTTTATATCCCCGTTATTTACTTTCGTGACCTTTTTTTTCCCTCAACTCTCATTCGCTTCTTCTTCGAGAATTTTCTTTTTTGTCCGTCAAACTTTTCTTTTGGCTAAATTCTCAAATAATGGAATAATCTTGTTCTCGATATGTTTCTCGTCACACGAATTTTCGTCGATGACCCTCTGATTTTGCGGATCAACGATTATCACTTTTATTTACTTTCGTCAAGGGAATTTTTTATTCTTCGATGGTATCTTATTGTTTCGCTTTCTTTTTGCAGCGACAGCAACTACCGTTGCGCAGGGTCAGTTACCTTGATGAAGGAGCCACGATCTCCCGGTCTCTCTGTTCCTTTTTTCACTGTTCCTGGTGTCGAGAGACCCGGAGGATAAATTCATCGAAATTCAAAAGTCTGTCAAGGGCTCGAAAATGGCGTAGATATGTATCTATTTTTCTCTGTCTATTTCGAATTTAACCTTCGATGTAAACACAAACTCTTTTTATTTTTTATTTTTTTATCTCTCAATCACCATCGGAACTTGACGTTTTTTGCTCGAATGTTGGTCCGTTTATTTTTGTTCCGTTTTTTTTCTGTCGTGGTCGCGTGTTAAAAAAAAACGATTGTTCGAGTCCGATTGTGCGTCAAGCGCGATGCGAACCTCCCGATGGATGAGCCCTGACTGGCTCCCGTGCGTAGCGGCCATTGCCGTATTGATTCGCGGAATCTCCGAGAGCCTTTTTACTCCCTCCACGTATAAATACCGTCACGCGTATACATGTATCTATTGATATGTATATGTGAGCTTTACGACGCCATATTGGAGGGGTAAAACTCTCCCTCACGACGCTTGCGCCACCAGAAAAATCACGGGACAACTCCTCTCGCTTTTCCACGAATTCCGCTCCTTTCGCTTCTCCCGCTTTTTGTCACCCAAGCTTTTGGTTCTCAACAATACTTATCCTTGTACGTTCGAACTACGACTTTACCACGTCAGGATTTATTAACATGAATAAGCTTACATAGTGTTGCGGTTCGGAGTTGAAGAATTATTACGTTTTTTTTCGTCTTTTTTTACATTTTTATTGGAGTTATTTTTCGTATTTGCTGTCCTTGAATGAGGTGCAAAGTTTTTTTAGTTATTTTTTTACGTGGTGTAAATTATTGGATGACGATGATGTACTTTTTGCAGAAGTCGTGAAGTCGATACTGTATTTATGACATTCTTTGGACTTGTACGATCGAAGGAATTCAGGAAATTATTTTTTTATTTTGTGATGCTTGAAAATGTAATCGCCTCGTTGCAGGCCAGACTGGTCCATTTCAAACCGTCTTATACAGCCAAAAGTTTTATATTTATGGAACTAATATGTATAGAACGGCTGAAATCGTCAAAAGGTTGAAAATATAAATTTTTGAAATTTGTAACCGTAAAATTAACTTAGAAAATTATGACGATGTAAGAAGAGAAAAACTTCGAATTTAGGGAAATTTTAATAACAAAAGTTCAATATTGTTACATGAGTAATTAATAATATCTTAGTAATATTTAAGATTCTTAGAAAATTTTTACAATTAAGTCAAGACAATTAAGAAGTCAAACAGCATAAAAATCAATTAATAAAATTAACAAAAATTATTTGAGTACATTTTTTCTTGTACATATCTAAATAAATCATCAAAATTTCAACATCATCTCAACTTTTACTAAACAGGAAGACCAATTTTTTTAACAAAACAGTGAAAAAATACAAAAAATTTTTTCTGCTGAAAATTCGAAAACAAAACACAATTGTCATCTCATTTTCATCAAAATTTCAACATCTTAACTTTTACTAAACAGGAAGACCAAATTTTTTTAACAAAACAGTGACAGAATGTAAAAATTTTTATTTGCTTGAAAATTCGAAAACAAAACACAATTGTTATCTCATTTTCAAAATGTAGTTATAAAACTAAAAATTATTTCAAATATTACCAAAAAAAAATCCACATTTCCTTTTGATAGTTCTTAAAATACAAAACAGATATTGTAACAAATGGAATATTAAAACTTCATTCCTATCTTATAATCCGTCAATCTTTATTTCAAAAAATTTAATTATCATTATTATGCAACGAAATTCAGAAAAGAAAATTTTTTCTCTGAATTTTTCTTGTCTGAACACTTCACTGTATATACCAATAATGAACGTAAATATATAGATATATATATTCAGTTTAGAATAAAAATCGTCCGCTGCTTCGCGCGCCAGCGAAAAATCCGGTCTTCTGCAAAGTGGCGCGCTCTGTCGTCGCTTTCGTAAACGGAGCTTCGGTGAAGCGTCGAACTCGTTTTAGCGAACGTCAAATTGATGTGAGGATATTCAGGCTACCGCGAGATTCTCAAGGCAATGTTCTCCAAGCACCGAGCGCATCAACAATCGACGATACGATTTCGTACATAAACAAGTTTAGTGTTGTGAATCGATTGAGCGTTCGTTTTATAATTCCACTTTGTTTATTTACTCAAAAACTTCAGTGACATGGTGCCAGGAAAACACATTGATGCAGAATGGATATTCAATAATTTCTATAATCAGAAGTTCTTTTTTCAAAGAATTTTGGACTGAATAAACGGTAATATGTTTTGTTTTTTTGTCCTTTTTATCCTCTTCATATTATACTTGACATATACAAGGAAAATAAAATAATATTATGGAGCTGAAAGCAAGAAATGACTATTTTTATTATTTCAGTTTTGGGTAGATTAAAAGGCGTCTATAATGGAAATTCTTTGATATAAATGGTACGTATTTCAACAATAAAGTAAATTAAAGAAATATTAGATACGTGGATTTTAGATAAAAATTATGACAAATTTTTTAATTCCAGAGACATAACCTCACTTGGAGTCAACTGGATCCAAAAACGTGAGTGAAACGTCAAATAATTTGACAGTCGATGAACCTGGCACGTCTGCAAATCGTGGGTGTCGTACGAAACAGGAAACGAGGAGAAAAAAACAATTGCAATGGGTTTTTGAAGGAAAACGAAGTCTCGCGTATCGCCCGTTCTGAAGCACGAGAGAACCATTGAATGGCGTTCGAGTCGATTGGCAGCACCGTCGCGTTCTGCGATATCGACGGGCCGAAACGGCGAACAGCTGAAAATCTGTCATGGCTGAAAATTATCCACTTGGCGGTGCTAACTGAGTGAAGAAAACAAAGAAAACGGACTCGTCTTTGTTCCCTGAACGAACAATCGAAACCAAGTTCATCGGAGGTAAAAAATTTTACGTTGATTGTGCCAAGATGAAACGAAGATCATTTGCAATGATATAGCTCTGGATAGAACATTTTAAACATTTTTTTTATGAATCAGAAACAAAGGATATCAGAGTTTGATAAAAATGTGTTGACCTTGCAGGGTGAAATTCAAGATGACGCAAGACTCTCAAGCCTCTCGAACAACATTGAAGATGGACCAGTTAGCACCTCAACTGCGAAGGAACAAAAAGCTCGAGGTTGGATGGAGCAACGAATACTACGAAGCTCTGAACCAAGCAGTCTTCAGCACTGAATACATTCCATATATGCCAGCGGAGGTGCCAGCTTCCATCAAGGAGGATGTTGACAAAACTGGTTATGTGTGCAAGCAGTGTCGAGATTGGTAATAATTCGCTTGAGCTTCACTCCAGATTTGCAAATAAAAATTCTATATCATTTTATCATAAGAAAGACTTTATCATCAGAAAGACTTGAATAGCATAAAAACTTGATAAAGATTTCTTGAACCAATATTTTTCATTCAGGAGTTCAAAGAAGTATGTTAAAAAAAATGAAAAATTAGTACATTTGAGTAATGTTTGAAAAAAGTAACAAATCTTTGATTAAATGGTGCAAAAAGTTCCTTATTTTCCATGTATTTATCGAATAATCTTATATTTCATTCATTCAAATTCAGTAGTTGAATAAAAAGTACATTTTTATGCACTAAAATTCATCTGAAACTTGTTTCTCCTATATAATTATTTAGTAAAAATAAGGAGAACAATTTAAAAAAAGAATATTTACACTATTCCTAATAAAGAAACGTTCTGTCCAAATTTTATAAAATTCTTATCTTCATCTTTTAATGACACATTTTAAAGTATACGTTTTATAAAATACATAATTCACGTGATGATTGATTTCAGCTTTCGATTCCTGAGTAGCATAGAAGAACATACATCGCGTCGAAGTTGGGTGCTTGGTTACTGGTGCCAAGCCTGTTTCGAGACGAAATGCACGCACGTCTCGTCACCCGAATTAATGTGTTCCGCCTGTCGAGCTGTGGTATCATCTAAGCACGCGTACATGGCGAAAAAAGGCGTAAAAAGACACGTCAAGAAAGGTGTCACGAAAGTTTTTTACAATCAGTGTCAATTTTTTGCGCACTTAAGGCTGCACGGAATCTTGATGGTCGAAGTAAACGAGATTATGCTCATGCCCTTGCCTAGTGATATAAGGCAAGAGGATTATGGAAAATTCGATCAACTCTGCAAAGCTCTTATGGAAATTATGTTCTTAAAGCAAGTGCATATAATGGACTGGATAAGGGAAGTCAATCTTCAATCTCATCGTTGGAGTATTCTTCTCAAGTGGATGGAATCGAAGGACGTAACTCCAATCACAGAGATTATTTCTCATTATTCAGAAAACTGTCTGAATGCTGAGGATCTCGCTTGGAGGACGAAGAAAGAAGCTCTCGCTGATCGGGCGGAGAAAAAATCAGCGTCCAGTCCCAATAGTGCAAAAAACGAGAAGGATCCTCTGGCTGACAACGATGATTCTCCGAACGACATCGCTTTCGTGGATTGCGGTCCAACTCCGAGCAACGTCGCCCCAGAATTTCCCGAAGAAGTTCCTAAAAATTCTGAGAACTTCTGCACGGTCAAACGAGCCGATCTCTGGCAATCATTCACTCCTCAGTCACCCAAGCTCATGGAAAAACCTCAAGATCCCGAACCTAAAGTAATCAAAGAGCGAGCAGAATCGCAGGATGGAGTTAAAATCACTCGAAAAGCGTCTCGAGTAGTAACGATACGTAGTTCGAAGAACCTCAGTCTTTCGACGATAATGAAACATTTGCCTATCGATGGGATCAGCTCGAAGAACATCGTTGTGATGGCCGATCAGAACAAGACCGCAAAAGTGGCTTCCAAGTCTGAAAATTCCTCCAAGACGAAAAACGCTTCCCAGGTCACGGAAGCGAAGCTCAAGGAAAAAACGGCAACGTCAATCGTACAGGTCAAGAGCAAAGCCAAGCCAAAGGTTAATTCAACGCCCACGGAGAAAAATCCGAGAAATTTACCGCTCGTCACCAAATCGCAGGGTTTCTCCGACCAGATGTCGCTTCACGGTAAAATCGTATTTCAAAACGGAAGGAAGTACATAATAAGGCACGTGCCAAAATCCAAGTCGCAGTCGATACTCCAGAACTCGCTTATCAAAAAATTGCGAAGTCCTCCGGGTCTGATCGCTCCGACCGGAGGTTTTGTTCCTGTTCTCCCGAAGCCTCTGGCGGCGGTTCCAGCAGCATCGAAAGTCGCTCTGATCCCCCCTGGTAATCAGAAAGCAATAGCGATCACGAGGAGTGCGAAACGACCGAAGCTTCCTCTCACCGTCGTGAACGCTTCCGGTTTACCATTGACAGCGGTGAAACGAAAATCCGAAGATGCAAGAGTCGCGAAGGTACTGAAATCGATAATGGTCAAAAGCAGAGAATCTTTCATGAACGATCTTCATCGATGTTCGAGAAAAGAACTCGAATTTTACATCGAGCACTTGAGAGAAACAACCGAACGTTATTCCAAGAAGATAAAGTTCGACGACGATTTCGTCGTATCTGCGAACAAAAAAATAATTCTCCGGTTCGAAAAAATTCTGAATGAAGCGACGAACGAGCATTCGGGTCTCTCGAGCTTGGACATTCCTGAGCGCAGTGCGGACTGGGAAAAGCCAACGAGCGACGAGAAGCAGCGAACTTGCGAGACTTGCGGTAAAAACCTAAAACCAGCTTCGTACATAATCGGGATTTCTCTTCCAGGAATCGACGAATCTGTTTACTGTCAGTGTTACAACACCATCTGTCACATCTGCGAGTCCAACCAGGGCAGCGTCTTCAATCTCAAAGCTCACGTAAAATGGCACAAAGGAGAAAAACCGTACACGTGTCCAAGCTGCGCCATCGTTTTTCCCTCGAGTCTCGACCTGGAGGTCCACGTTTGGACCACGTGTTTTCATCCTATGGCGAGATTCATCTTCGGTTGCGGAGTCTGCGAGGTCCAAGGCATCATCGACATGGAGTCGATAGCTCGACACTTTTTGATGCTCCACACCAAGCAAAAAATTATTTGCGCCGAATGTAAGATCGAGTACTCGGATTCTGAGCCAACGAGCGAAGAATTGGAGAAACATTACATTGAGCATCATAATGACATCCAAATCTCCGAGCCTAAAAGACTTCTCGTTTGTAATCTCAAGCAGTGCATCGTTCGACCGGAATCCTTCAGGAGTCATTTGACCGATCACATAGGAATTCTCAAATGGATTTGCTACAAGTGTCCATTCTGCGAGACGATGATTCACAACTACAATTGCAATAAGTCTCTGATGAGGGAGCATCTCATTGAAAATCATTTGGATCGCATGCACGAGGTCGTCAGCGAAGAAAGTCTTCCAAGGATTCTCGAGGGTATTAAACGAGTACCTCAAGTACCTCCGGCCTCAGATCGACAGACATTGCTCCTGAACAACGACACGATCGTTCCGAAGATTCTCGACGCCCGGACGATAACGACGTCGAGCTTCGAACTGGAGAATGACGAAGCAACGGACACGAAGGTACCAAAAATTTTGTACATTCGTTCCAAAGCTGTCGACGAATTCGAGGAACTCTCGAGTCAGGACGTGGAAATTTTACCGGTGAGATCGGCGAGAAAGGGTTCGCCGATTAACAACGGCAAAACTTTAGCGACGAAAAATCTAGGATCTTTGAGTGTTAGCAAGTCACTAATATCTAATGTTGACAGGATAGACGAACGAGCAAGTCAATCCCTGAGGAGGGAAGATGACGACGATTCGTCCAATTCCCACGAGGACGTGACCCTGATATCGATGGATTCTAAAATGGACGATTCGGAGAATTCGTCCTCGATCCTAGAATCCTACAGCGAGAGTCAAGAGTCGGACAGCAAGGATTCCACGAACTTGACTCACCTCAAAGGTCAGGAAGGTCCTCAGAGGCCCTGGAGAATTGCTCTCAACAATCCTGGAGATAACGAAGCCGAGCCGGTCGTTTACAACTGCCATCTCTGCGGCGAATTGATAAATACTTCCTGGTCCGTTATAAAAAATCACTTCGACTCCCGACACTCGAGTGATTACGAGATCTTCACGGTCTCGCCGACGATACCGAGAATGAGAAAGACTCCCGAGTCGGGTCGCGAGGACGCGAACGGTAAACGGAGAAAGCTCGAGATCATTCCTGCTCCGAGCGTGAAGAGACGACGACGATGGGGTCCGAAGAAGCACGTAGAACGACCCGGATCACCGAGCTTTGGGATCTGCGTCAAACCGGAAACGGTGGAGGAAATCGAGGGGACCTTTCGTTGCAAGAAGTGCGAAGAGTCCTTCGAGAATCGAGACGCTCTGCGCAGTCACATCGCCCTGCAGCACAGAATCAAAGGACAGTATCTCATCTGCCTCGAGTGCGGCGAGAACTTCGTCGTGGCTCCGAGTCTCCAGATGCATCTGAAAGCTCTGCACGGAATCGAGGACCCAACGAGCTATCTGACGAAGAATTCAGCCTACGCGCCTGAAATTCTCGACGACAGCGAGCAGGATGAAAAAGCGACCGAATCGAATCAATGTTACGTTTGCATGGCTGTGTTCGAGGACAAATCAGCTCTTGACAAGCACATGAGGGTTCACGGCATGGCGTTTCTCAGGCGTAAGAGATTTGAGGCTCAGAGAGCTCTAAAATCTTCCGTCAGAACGAACAACACCGAAGATCCACCGAAGGTCGACAGTGAAAAACCTGCGAACGCAACGAGTGTAGATTCCGTGAAAAAAGAGGACATTGAAGACCGCGCGACGAATCCGAGTGTAGACGTCAAAACTGAGATCGATAGTGTAAAACCGGAAATTGAAAAATCCGAATCGCCAATTACGTAAGATCAGCTTTCCATTTCTTTCTCATTTTTTTTTACGTCACTGTGAAAGTGGAAAAGTTTACTCGTAAATAAAAAACGGGTACTCGAGGACAATGTTTTTTTTTTTCTTTACTGAATAACACAGAATGAAGTGTGGATGATGAAGTGCGTCTGCTTTATAAATAATATTTCTCCTCATGGAACGTAACGAAGATAAATTTTCTCATTGTGAAAAATAAAATCGCATAAGATCGAGTGTGAACAATAATTCGTACATCGAAGAAAGTTTTTTTAGACATTTTCATTCTATTTTCTTCATTCACATACGAGTTTTGTTGCTTCACAATCATTCGACGAACAAACTTCACTTCTCAGATTTATGTAATAATATAGACATTATATTATATTATATATATACATAGATATATATATTTATAGGTATATTTTTGTTTCTCCGCATTATCTTATAAAGGATTATTGCACGAACATTTCTTGTTATTGCTGCTGGGAGTTAGTGACTAGATTTACTTTGTTTCGTTCGTAATTTTTGTTCTTTGACACACAAATATTTTTGAGACACAGATTTATCGTGGATTTGTCCGAAGTTGAGTCAGCACTCGTTGAGGGGGAAAACAGACACTCGATTGGCGAATCGTTTTCTAAAAACTTTTTTTTGTTTCACAATCACAAACGACGCTTACTTTGGAAGGGTAAATTTACGAATCGAGAGCTGTCAAAGTTTTGTATATACTTGTAAAAAAGAAACCGGTTCGAAGTTCCGATCGTTGGCGGTTGTTGAAATATTGTTTCCATTTCTGAGCTTGAAAAATCGAGACCAGAATGTCCTGCGACGTTTGATCGACTTTCGCCTCACGGGAGCAGCAATAATTGTTGTAATATACGAAAATAAATCTACCATTGCGTTGTAACGAATCGAACTCGTGGATCTTTTGATACTGCGAATGTCACAATTGTTCCAAAAAACAAAGAAACGAAATCGAGATTCGATTTTGTTTGTCCAGTTTCTTCCTGAAAATTCCATAACGATCTCGCCATTGGTCCCATGAGATTCCTCGTTCTCCTCACGATAATCTTTCATTTGTTTTCATTTGATTCGCAGGACTCTCTTTTTTCGTCATCTTGGACTTCCCGATTGTCGAATTCACTAACGAGCTCCGGATCACTTTCGGGAACTTCCGACGGAGGCTCAATTTTTTTCACGCTACAGATACCGATCGAATTTTTCGATTCCTCTTCGTTAATCTCACTGAAACTAATCGTGCTGTTTTCTCGAAAGAGCTTTCGCAGATCGGTACCGAGGAGAGCATCGTCCGGACTCGAATCAACGGGAATCGTCAATGGCCTGTGCTTTTCCGGAAGTCGATTCCCATTCGCCGTCTTGAAGAACTCGCTCAATGGAATTCCAACCTCTCGGGTCGCCCAGACATCCTCGTTCGGACCGTACACTCGATTTGCCACGATTTTTCGTCTCGACGCGTCCTCCATCGAGTGCCAACGCTGATGCGCCGCGCTTATCGAACCCGGCACCAAAGCGCTCATACTGTTCGCCGGAACTATTCTGTGAGGGAATCTCGGCGAACCTCGTATCTTCTCCTTCGATGAATTGTGACTCGCATTTTTTTCTGAAAAAAAGATGGAAACATTTTTATTTACTTTCTTCAATTTTTTGAATACTTTTTACTTCATTTTCTTGAGAAGATTATTAAATTGTTACAATTATTTAATTATAAAAAGCAAATTATTCAAATTTTGTTGAAATTATTCAAATATTGAATCGCATGATTTTTATAGTATTCATACTGATTTCAAATAATGATAAAATTTTTAAGGGTGTTGAGTCCCAAATCGCAAATAATGATAAAATTCTGAAAATTTGCTGTTTTTATGTGAAGTATTCAAAAGGTCGTGTACAAATTTTACGGCGATTAGGGAGCTGGTTACTGAAAAATTAAAATTCACAAATTACACGCGACCTATCGAAACTGTACTAAAATCGCAATTATTTTTTAATAATTTTTTGTTGCAAAAAATGATGTTAAAAATATCAAAAAAATCACACTCGAGGAAAAACATACAAGAAGCATTGTGCAATTTTTTAAACACATTTAGGAAGCATGTGTTTCAGAAAATGAATAACAAAAGACGAAGGACGTAGTTTTCATCGTTTTTCGAAAAGTAAAACAGTTTCCAATATCGAGATTTTAGCTTTATCAAGTTTGCCCAAAACATCCAAAAGTTAACCCTCACTTGTAAGAGCAAAATTATTTAAAAAAATTTTTTTTTAGAAGTTACGATTTTTTTGTCATTAACATGCACAAATACGAAACTAATTTTCACATTGACGTTGTTATGATACGAATGTGAGTATCAATTCCGATAAAATTCAATGAAAGTCAATTTTTCGATAGGGCGGTAGGTAGTCAACATCCTTAGAAGTATACAAATCATCAAATTTTTTAAAAATTATTAAAATATTGAATAACACGATTTTTATAGTATTCATATTGATTGTAAATAATGATCAAAATTTAGATAAATTTGAAAAAAATTCAGATATCAAGATCTAAATATTCAAAAGTTACGAAGCAAAAAATATATTTGAAAAATTCGTATATTTTTATATTTATTTTTGTTCATCTTTCAACGTATACTCTAACATATCATCTTTAAGGAAACGTTTTAGTATTTACCAGAAGGTAGACTAAAATTAACGCGCGGCTCGCTGCTCTCCTTCCTCCTGAGTCCGAGGCTCAGTCGTCGATCCTCCTCGCTCGTGATACTTATTATTGGTCCTGAACCACAGCGTGGATGAGGCTGTCTAATACCTTGAACGTTTACTTGGCAGCTTGAGGAAGCTTTCGTACCTGGCACGAGGCCAGCGATATATCCCATGTGGGCTCTCAGAGCTGAAGCAACACCTGTCCAACAAAAAAGTACAAGCGATTCGTAAATCACAGGAAATAACATCACGTCCAGGATTTCAACGAGAATGAAACTCGCAGCGCAAGTATTTATTTTAAAAATATTTTTTATTTCAGCGCAATTTAAAAAATGTTTTTTTAATGTTGGTCAAAAATATACAGTGCTTACTATTCTATAGTCTACTAATGTTTTTAATGTTTTTAGTGGTTACTATTCTGGTTTTTACTATGCTATTATTGTTTAAAGATAATTTAGTTAAATATTCTTTAAAATGTGTTTTAGTTTATCACCTGTGAAGGAAGCTGTTGAGGTTTTTCTGCTGTTTGGTCGGCTACCAAAGAGGCTAAAGAGACGTTGAAAAACACCCAATCGATTCGGTCCCTCGGTATCCCTTCGCCACTGGAGTTTGTAGATATCGGCGAGACTTCTTCGGGCACCACCGTCCGGCTCCAGATCTGGCTGACTGCTAAACGCTACGGTTCCGCGACGCATGCCTGGTTTTACCGGGGACAAGGGAAAATAGTAATGCAAGTGTCATGTCGTTTCTTTCCATTTTTTTCACGTCATGACCCACAATGATGGATCGAAACAAACGTCTCGTGAGCTTGTGAGAAAGAAAAAAAAGAAAGCGAGGATGCCATAGAAAAACAACCTTAGCTAATTTTTTTTCTATCGTTTTCTTCGTTTCTACGGTGCGATACTTTATCAACTACCAGCTCAAAGCATGAAATATTTACACGCGTTTTAGTCCAGTCATTATAGACATTTGAAAATGCAAATGATTTCGGAAAGCCAGATTTTTTATATGTCATAGGGGGTGCCTAAAAAAAAGCTTAACTTGAGATTTTCGACCAAGATTTCCTATGCGGGTTTTTCGCCATCTTGAAAAAACTGGAAAAGTCGGTTTTATGGTGATAACTCGGCTAAGATACAACCGAGCAAACGGCTCGCTCGACGCTGAGCGTGGATTCCCGAACTTTGCGGCGTGCCATAGAGACCGTAATTTTCATCAAAAAAAAATTCAAAAAGGAAATTATAGGTCTGAATATCCTCTACAAATTTCATCACTACATTTTTTCGATATCACCAAAAAAATGTCGAAAATCGTTGACTTTATCGATCGATATCTCGATAACGATCCATGATACGCGAAAAGTCGTTAAGACTTAATTGTAGAGCACAAAGAAGCTACAAAATGGTTCTAATGAAAATTTCGTATCTCGTCGGATAGCCGAGTTATCGCCATAAAACCGACTTTTTCAGTTCTTTCTAGATGGCGAAAAACCCACATAGGAAATCTTCGTCGAAAATCTCAACTTAAGCCTTTTTAGGCACCCCCTATGACATATAAAAAATCTGGCTTTCCGAATTCATTTGCATTTATTTGGTTTTCTTTGCGACGAAATGACTAGACTATTTTTACTAAAATGTACAGTCCTAGAGAAATCAGAAATACAGTGAGTGCCAGATGAAGTGGGACACTTTAAATTTTCGTTCGTTTAGTCATAAATCGTCGAATTTGAGATCTTCAAAAAGATATAATTTTTTTCTCTCTCAGCTGAGAAGTGCCTTCATGGCGCCGGTTTTTGCGAAATTTTAAATTTAAAAAAAACGTCGTTTTTCTAGTCTTTTTTACGTTTTGTTTTGGGACAGGAAATGTTCCAAGAGTTTTGTATGATCACTTATTTAAGTGGAAAAACCTCGTCTTCAAGAATATCGTAATGAAGAGAATGTACTCCAGATCTCTCACGTTAAAAAAGTGATTAAATGAAACAATGAATCCAGGTGACATCTGGATCTCGGTGATGAGGAACTTCTCTGTAACGCCAATGATATGGGGACCAAGGTGAACCTTGAAAATTATTTCTCGAAATGTAGGAAGTTCTGGGGTAATTGATAAAAAAACGTTAAGGTAAAAAACGACGTTGATTTCCTGAAGCTGTAACTCCGCCGGGAACTGTTTGATCAAGATCGATAGGGAGGGTTTTGGTGATGTTTCGAAACGCTCCTTCGATTGGGCAACGTAAGAATTGTCTTTCATGCCCAAGTAATGAACCCGTCGACGTCAATTTGTCACAATTTTCACTTTTTTACAAAAAGCTCTGTGACAAGGGTAATTTTTATCCGATCGGAACCATACTGAGTTCATTCGAAAATTAATTAAATTTTTTAAAAACTATTTTATAGAAACTTAAGATTGGACGATTCGCGGTTGAACAAGCGAATAGTCAAAGTGCCACGATTCATTTGGCACCCACTGCAGTTGGATTTAGTTAATCTTTGATTTTAAATTCAAAATTAGTGGCACAGCAATGTTTTTAGATTGGTTATTACTAAAATTGAAAATTATTAACACCATTTAATGAATAAAATCGATATGTGGTTTCAATTTGGTGCAGTGTAACAATAAGACTGATTTTTTTTTACATTTTTGCAATCTTATTTAGTATGATACACAGCAATTTTTTTTTCGCGTTTGTATAATCGTTCTTATACGGGATTGAACAGATAATCCCTCATGTCGAAATTCGAAACCGCTAAGCCCGCAAAATTTCCTGACGATTGAACCGGTAACGATGCGGGTAAAGCAAATCCATTGTGTATGCGAAAACAACGTTTATTTCTTGGTTTCCCGGATCTTCCATTCTGCAATCCTGCGGATTTCGTCTGTCCTTATAAATTTATCGATAGCTCGAATAAACGTGAAAATTGAAGAAAATTAATCAGAACAGTTTTTTTTCTTTTTCAAAAATTGTTTTTAGTGTCCACTTTGTAAAATTTATTTCGAATCTTTTTTTCAATAATGGTTTCCTAAAATTAAAATATGGTATGATTATAATGAAAAAAAAGAAAAATTATAGTACAAATGAATTTTTAATCACTTTGTTGCACATTTAGACCTCGAACTTTTGATATAGACGTTTTGAGGTACACGACAACAAACCTTATATATAAATAACTATTTATTGAATATTGATTTTTTGGGAATCAATATTCTTAAATTTTTACAAATTTAAATAAGACTTTTGCGATAAAATTCTTGATTCAATTCGAGGACCGTAAGCACATTTTTTATTTAATTTCTTTAAATTTTTACTGAACATTTTTTTAATTCACAAACATGTCTCGATCTACTTTTGTTTTATATCAACGTGCCATATCGTTACGTGTCCGTAAAGAGTTTCATCTCAAGAATTCACATCAGATTTAGCTTCGCTATTAAATTTTCATGCTCATTATGTGTCAGTGACATTTTCAGACGTCACGATTTTTTTGATGAAAAAAGACAAGTCGAGATTGGATGGGAAATCTCGTTGCACCGAAATCCGAGATTAAGAAATAAAAAAGGTGAGAAAAGGATCTTTCGACCAAATAAAAAATTTCTATGATCAGCTTCAGCTTGCTAAATTAAATTGTCTCTCTCTGCTATTGAAAAATAATGGGCAGGCATTTTTCGTGGTACGATTATCTCGTGTCGTGTATCCTATTTCTTTACATAGAGAAGTGGCAAGCAAGTGCGTGCAATAAACGAATTTTCTGTGTCACCTTTCTGTGATACCTGAATGATGGGAAAATGAGCGAAGCGATAACAGCGCATTAATAGATATCCTGCTTTAACTCTTATTTTTTTTTTTATTGAAATAATTCGTGCTCAAGAGATTTCAAGTTGCCAGAACTTTTTCTCGCAAGATGAATCTTTGATCCTTTCATCGAGAAAAATCAATTTTTGTGGACTTTGGCTAATTTATCGTCATCTCATTTATATAATAAATCAATCAATTATATCAATTATTGATTATCGATTAGTTAAATTTTTTATTTTTCTGATAATCCCATCGATTTTCTTATCTTACAAAGTTAATTGAAAAAATAAATTTTAATTGTTTGTAATTTGTCATCGTGTAATTTTTTTGATTATTGTTTAAGAATTGATTTTCTGGTTTTTATGTTTATTTAGTTTATTTATTTTAGTTGGATGTAGACGATAAAATTGATAAGTCTATATTCGTTTGAGATAAAAAAGATACTGAAAATTAATAATTTACGAGAATTTTTTTTATTTGTAAAGTCATTCTTCGATCTTTTTTTCGTCGTTTGATTGACTTGATTGTCGAATGAAAGATAATCATTTGGATTTTTATTGATTTTGAGCCAATTGATATTATCTAATATTAAACTGATCTTCAAGTATCCTATATCGTACGAAATCAAACTATTCTATTTCTTCTGAAAATAAACAATTTTCGGAGAAAAAAATGTGATTTTCTTGTTTTTTTCTAAAATATCAAAAATCTTTAGGAAAATAGTAAATGCAATTAGCACCTCTCGCACTCGTATGGGTTTAACATCACTTTAATCCAATTGATATAATTCATTTGACATTATTTAATATTAATCCAATTGATTTTTTTTGATTGGATGAGAAATGAAGCAAAGTCAATAAATCGATTTTTCTCGATGTCAAAAGATTTCCAACTCACCAGAAGGATCCGCCGATGGCCAGCTGGCACGTGGAATTACCGGTGGTAATACACTCAGCAGTAAGAGAGGCAAGCCTCCTCCTATACTTGGATTTCTCGGCGGTATAGAAGTGCTCGATGATTCGTTTGATGGTTCCACGGGTTGCTCTTGGCCTAATTGTTTCTCCAATCTGGCCAGTTCAAGCTCCAGTTGCGCCATTTCACGTCGATAAACTCTGTTCTGCACTTCAACCCTGTATTGCAATTCCCTGCCCGAAATTCATTCTCTATTAGCGTCTAATCTATCAAATTATCACGTCAATCTCATTTATTCACAAAGGTATATACTTCACATTTAGAAAATACTTGAAATATTAAAAATTGTTCAATAACAGAAAATTTATTAATTCAACAAATTTTAATAATTTTCCTACTTTAATGAGTTTTTGTTTATTGCTTAAAGTAATAAAATTCACTTTTAGATAAACAATTTAAAAATACGTTTGAACATGAAACACAAAATTAATTTGACAAATCGATATTTGCAATGTTATCAATAAAAAACAGTAAATCGTGAAAATTTAACCAAACGTTACGGAATTATAGATAAGCAAAAAAAATTAATAAAAATATTAAAAAATAAATTGTTTAAAAATTACCTGCTGTCATCGTTGACGAATCTTCGCGTGTTGCACTCGATCTTGAGACCCAGACTTTCCACGACAGGATCGGCCCTCTCGCCAGCGAGAATATTGGCCAGCTGAGGAAGAAAGAGCAGTGCTAGGGTCGCTGTCGTCGAAGCTAGGATAAGGGCTGTTATCGTGACGAAAGCGAGCGTCGCGCGATCCGACATCAAGTTTGCCAAGACAACAACAGCGCCGGAAGTTATCACGACCGAATAAACACTCATCCCAATGTACTGCGAGTCATTCAGGGCTGGAATCTTCACGTGACTGAAAATCAATTTTTAACAACATTTTAATTTATTGATAAATTTGCTATTAATATTTTATAAATATTATGTGATATTAAATATTTTATAAATTATTATTATATTATATTTTATTATTTGTTTACATCAATAATTTTTTATTGATTGATAAACTTTATACGCAGATGAGTTTTTAAAGGCTGAACATTTTTTATCTTTTTATTTTTTTTTGTTATTTAACATCGACTCTTCTTTCTTCAATTTTTATGAAGGGATATTCTTTTTTATTAGAAATTTGCCGATTTTACCGAGTTTCCCAAGCCATGTAAACTCCAACGATCAAAAGTAATCCCTTGTAGGCATAAAGTGCTGCCAGCCAGCCATTCGTGTGCTGAGATCTGCAAACTTCAACCTGCAATGCAGTAACCGTGTTTTTAATGCTTTATTATTGAGTTGTAATTTTTTACATGTTTGGTAGATTTTTCCAGGTTGGACGATGCAGGATCAGTTTTAATCAAATTATGTCCTTTTCAAAGTAAAAATATTCATTTTTCAAACTTTTATGATTTAGTCAAAAAGAGTGCGAACGCTAATTAAGCCTTTTTTCAGGGAGGTAAAATATACGGTTTTGAAATTCGTGAATAATATTTTCCGAAAAAATTTTATCATGACGTCAAGGAAATTTTTTTTTTATTTCAAGAGTGTTAAATGATTCGAAAATCTGGGAAAAGATTTAAAAGATTCGTAAAGTGGAATCCCTCTTTGAAATGTTTTTTTAGGATTTTTTGCTATCATTTTTCTTGAAAGGTAAAATTTCTCGAGAAAGGACGAAATTTAGGTGCGTGAAAATAACAAATTAGGAGAAAAAATGAGAATTTTTTATTTCATGCTACATCCGTTTATTTTAAACAATTCTTACGTAATTAAAATTTATTTTCTATTCGTACCTGCGGTTGATATATTACCGCACGATCCTGTGAACTGATTTCCAGCGTGAGATTACGAAGGTCTCGTTGCATTGGATCAAAAGTGACCCAAAGGGTGACGACGAGACAATCGATGAGCAGAAGAACAAATATGAGACTTATCAGCTGAGTATCTTGAAGCAACTACGATCGAAAAACGAAAATAATTGAGATTAAAAATTTAGAGAATATTTCAAGTTCTGCAAATAATTCTCAGTAATATTATAATTATAATACAATTTGTTGTAAAAATTATATTACATAAATAGTTGAATTTAAAAAAAAGTAGTATTAGATAACAGTAGACTAAAAATGACGTCAAATTTTTTTTCTAAAACGAAAATAATTGGAAATTACATTTATGATACAATTTTTTATAAAAATGATAGTAAATAGTTAAATTTAAAAAAAGTAGTATTTGATACCAGTAGACTAAAAATGGCGTCAAAATTTTTTTAAAAACGAAATTACTTAATTGGAAATTACATTTACAATACAATTTGTTATAAAAATTATAGTAAATAGTTAAATTTAAAAAAAGTAGTATGTGATACCAGTAGACTAAAAATGACGTCAAATTTTTTTTCTAAAACGAAAATAATTGGCAATTTCGAAAAAATTGTCAGGTCTACAAATAATTCTCAACAATAAAAGATTTTTTTTTATAAAACAAACAATTTGTCGTAAAAAATATCAGACCCCAACCGAGTAAGCATGACGTAAAAAAAGAAACGAAAATCTCACTTTATTTTTTACAACGCCGCTCCGACTTCTGGTAAATATTCGATGGACTCGGTACGTTTTTGTGAACATCGAGCCAAACGCGAGCGAAAATCCTGCCGAGAGTAAATACGCTCTCGCCTGAAAATAGTTAAATTTTTTTTAACGAAAAAAAACAATTAACTTTCCGATGTAAAATCGTAACAGACGTGTGCATGGAAAAAAACACGAATTGTTATTTCACGTCCTGGGGAGAGAACGTGAAATTTTTAACTTTCTCACCGTGCAGATTGTCGGAAAATATCCGTCACTGTCGGCAAGAGTTGCGTGATCAAGACCGAGGAGTATTACAGCACCGTAAACCAAAGCACAGCCCACAGCTGCTATGTTATTCAGCCTTGGACTCGAAAGTTTGATGCTCCTGAAAGAAGTGCCAAAAAATTTATTTTTCTCATCATTTTCGCGTCTGCTCAACGATCGAGGTAAAGCTTGTAATTTAACTTGTAAAAAAGTAAAATTAATTGGGCATTTAAAAAAATTCGAAAAAAAGTTACTCATCATGCAAAAAAATTCGAGTCATGCAAAAAATTTTATAGTCTAGTGTTTTGTTGATGATTTATGTACAGGAAAGACTTCTCGAGTGCTAATTATTTATCATCGAAATTCCTTATGCATGAATAATAATAATCCACGCGTAAACAAGTCGTTTCAACAGTATTGAGACAAAATTATGAGAAATCCAGGAAATGGTTAAATGCGTTAAACCTTGGAATTTAATTTCTAATTCTGGTACTCAACTTGTAAAAGAAATTTGAATTACACGGTAAATAATTGTTTATTAGGAGAAAAAAGTAACTAATTTTTTTTTAAAGATAAATTCTTACTTGTGCTTTCGAAAATGCAAATTGAAAGCGAGAAACGAAAGAGCGAGTGTAACACCGATACTCGCGACACAAGTTACTGCCAAAAAAGCCGCATACTCGATCGTGACCATTCGAAATCTGAAAAAATAAAATTGAAAAATGTTTAAATTTTTCTATATTTAATACAAAAATTTTTTTTTTAAATACTTTACTTTGAAAAAAAAATGTTTATTTTTTTACTCAAAACTATTTTATGCAACTAAATTAATTTAATTAATTAAATGAATAAATGATAAAAAAATTATTAAAAAATTTAAAGAAAATACAGATGCTCATCCAAAATTTTGTGTGACATTTGACTTCATTTTCTTATTTATTAAAAAATTGAACTTGAATAAATTAATTTTTTGTGAAAAAAATTTTTAATTTGAGTTTTAATTAATAAAAATGCATTAAAAAAAAATAAATCGTACCGAAAAACTCGTTTTGCGACCGGAGGATGTTCGCCAGGCCACCGAATTCTTGCACACCCGTGGCAATTCATGATCAGCTGCCCGTTGTCCGGCGTGTAAAGGGCGATCCGCCTGACAGCGTGCCCTAAAAGCGACGATCGAGAAAAAAGTTGCATTGCAAATTGAAATTAGAAAACTGAATATTAAAAATTGAAAAAAAAGAACACGAGATCGCGTATATGGAAAATTGAATTAAGTCGAATGGGAATTTTTTTCCCAGACATGAATATTCCGAGGGTGAGATAAAGTGAGAATAAAAACACGAGATGTAGAGACGAGATCTTCAAAAATTGGAACGTGAATATTTATCAATTAAACGGAGAAGGGAATATCGTTTCCTTCAGCAAATAAAAAACAAGACGAAAAAAGATTTTTTCCAATTTTCACGTTTCCTGAAATTCATGAAGACGGAATACCGAGTCTGATACTCGATACAATAGGAGTGAATGATCCGACTATTGATAAAAACAATAGAACTAAATTTTTTAAGATTTTTTATTAAAAAAAAAAAATTCGTAATATTGAGAATTGTGTTTTTGTCATGAAACAAATATCGAGACTGATAGAAAATTCGAAATACAATGGAGACAAATGATGCAAATCTGGTTGAGATTCATGGAACATTTTTATAATACTTTTTTCATCGTTAAATAAATGCATTTTGCAAAATAACGAAAAATGTCTCTTCCGATTTCTCATCGATCACAATATCAAATCGATAGAATAAAAATGAATTCGACTCTCATCAATATTCATAAAACTAACTTTTTAATGCACTTTGAAAATTCTTTTTACATCCATTTTTTGATTTATGACAAAATATTTCACTGCGTTTTCTCATGGATTATTTCATCATTCGATCTGCGATCCTGCGTCAACCGGAAATCAAACATTTGTTCGCGTATCTGATGCCAGGAGACGATAAAACTGTAGAAAATTTCTCATTTATTGTTATCAAAAAAGAAGAATAGAGAAAAAAAATGAGAAGAATCGAGACAAGAGCTTTCCGGCGTTATCTCCGCTTCGTTATCTCGACGTTGAATTTAAAAATAAAATTTTTCGTTACGTCGATGGGGTGATCCTCAGGATGCTCCTGAGAGATCCTTAAATCCTAGCTTTTCGTATTCGACCTCTCGCATCTCTCAAGGAACAAAAAATCCCATTGAAAATCGTTTTCTCCTCCTTATCCCGGAGTTTAAAAACGAGGCAATAACTTTTTCTCGAGTGAACGAGAGGAAAGAAATTACGTCGAATAAAGCTCGCGAGGTTCGTGAATATTCGTGAGTGTGTAATGAAAAAAAAAGAAAAAAAAATGTTATTCAAGAATAAAAAGGTCGTCTTATCAGAAACTCCGAATCTGGAAATTTCTCGATGTATATAACAATTTCATTCGACTTTGATAAAACATTAACGCCGAAATTGGTGTCCACCGTGAGAAATGCGTTTCCCACGCGCAATATCAAATTTCCCTCCTCGCTTTATCTCTTTCACGCTCTTTTTCTGCTTAATGACAGATTCTGATTATCGTGTAAAATGACATCAGCGAATGTGCGCTCGTCTGAAATTTAGTTAATAACGTACAGGAGCGATCATTTGAATCCTACACCGTGTATTGATTCAGTCCAATCATTCCACCTTGAATTCAATGCTCGTATTCGCTGACCATATCGTGATTCAAGATCTTTTGATTAATTAACTTTATTTATCAAACATTATCAATGGAATTTTTTTTTTAATTTTTGTTAGGCGAAAATATAAATAAAAGGCAGCTTTATCAATAAATTTCGAACAAAAGTAAATTTAATTTTATCAAAAAACTGGAATTGTTTAATAGATTGGAAAGTAACGATGAACGTTTGAATGGTTATGAGATGAATAAACAGTTGAATACAACGTAAATAAACATAATGATATAGTTCTATCTAATGAAGGAAAAATCAAATTAAAACGAAAATAAAAATAATAAAAAATATTTCATGAGTGGACACGAGCTCTCCACGCTTCGTGTCACTGTCTTTTGGTCCACCGCACTTATCAACACTCAAATTACTTTGTGGCATTGCAGCGGGAGACGAAAACAAGGGAGAGAAGGAGAGAGCGCACTTGACCCTTGGTTCATTGTTGAAAGACAAATAATATTGTAAAAAACCAAAAAAGAAGACAAAAGGGCGACATTCGTTAGATGGTCATCATAGCTTTTTTTTGTTAAAAAAGAAAGAAAAAACCAGAAAAAGAAAAATGAGTAAAATTTTTTATCACTAAAAATTATTGCAATTTTTTATCACTAAAAATTATTGCAATTATTTATCACTAAAAATTATTGCAATTATTTATCACAAAAAATTATTGCAATTGCAAATTCAAGTGTAAAAAAATGAAGAGGATTTTTCAATCTTATCGGTTTTGAAAAAGTCGAATTCAAAATCTTAATTAATAAATTAATAAAGTCAAGCTCACTTATTATTTGTCATAATTGCAATACAGATACAATACGATATGATAAAAAAATTTTAGCAAGATAATGAGCAATTCATTCAAATGTGATCGAAAAAAAAACTGATTGAAAAATCAATCGATAAGGTAAAACTCAAGATCTTATCGATTCTTACTGATTTACGTAATTCCGAAAAAGATACAATTTGTTTTCATCAGAAATTGAACGGAAATGAGCCATCCGTTCGAGTACCATTAAAAACATGAATGTCACTTCTTGACTGATTAAGAAAAAAGTTATCGATTTTAAGAGATTTTTAAAATCTTATCGATCTTGAGTCATCCAGGCACACTCCTCGTATCTCCTGTGTAACTTTTAAAAGATAACAATCGTTATCAATTGAACTCTTGCACAATAATAAATAATTCACTCAAGTCTGAATGAAAAAAAATAAGATAATTTATCGACTAATTCAAAAATCGATAAGATACAATTTTCAGATAAACGAATATAAAAAAGCTTTTGATGCTTGATAAGATATTGTTCATGCTTCTGCTCATAGATAACAAATATGACAATTCTCTTTGAAAAAAAAATAGAAAAAAAAACATTTCTAAATGTGACTGATAGTGAAATTC
>JAPYYX010001435.1:0-27481 GCA_030522605.1 Cremastinae sp. B BG-2022a | reverse complement strand
ATCTCGTGTTTGCATATTTCACCGTTGTCCATGTAACTCAATCCGGAGCTCTTCAGGACGCTCTTCAGGCTGTCCATCGATAGATTTGGCAATTTACCGGTCGGATAAATCTTGTCGAGATCGTTCATCGAGTAGCCTGGCGTTATCTTCTTCAGGTGACACGTGTGTATCGTCGGTTTCGCACTGTCATCGAGTTCTCTCTTCTGCCAATTGCTCTTGCTGCGACTCGCCAGCGTGCTCTCCTCGCAGCTCCAACCGTTCTCGATTATCTTCGGCGTGAATGAGCGCATGTTGACCTTGACCTCGTGACTGCCAACCGTACGCTTCGGCCCGGGCAGGAGTTCGACCTGTATATAATCGGATATCCGGTATATTATCCTCGATCGCTTCGCCATGGAAAAATCGTCGAAAGAAACTTTTCATTCTCGATTCTCACCCAAATTTAAAATTTACACAAAATGACTCTACGCTTTAAATCTCAAACACGTGAATAATTCATTATTTACGAATTCCTCGAATGAAAGAATCGAAAAGAATATCAATAAAAACGAGCAATTAAATCAGAGGAATAATAACCTTAGTACCCTTTCGCTGAAAGAATTCGAAATCGTCGTTGGCGACAGTCGTGACCGAGCAACAGCTTCGACTTCTGCTCTTGCACGAGCTCATAGTGTCGTCGAAATTGTCATTGTCGAGGTCGCAGCTCTCGTCGTCGGACGTCTCGTAGCCGATTTCCTGGTCGAGGTTGGTCATGGGTGCGTCGACGTTCTGCAGCTCTCTGGATCGGAGCAGAAGGTCGCTCTTGATGTCGTACGTTCGAGACTCCAGGCCAGTGCGTAAATATTTTCCATTGTCGAAGCTCTGATTCCTCCTGACGGAGACACTCCTGGGGAGGCCTTTGTTGTCTCCGTCCTCCGAGTCCTTCACGGATCCTCGAGTCTCCATTCCCAGGGAGCTCCTGACTTGTCTCCTCGGAGCGCACAATCCGTGCACGCCCTCCTCGCGAATCTCGTCGAGGCTCTTGGCGAATTTTCGCTTCGCCGGATCCTCGAGCTCGACGAGGTTCTCCATGTTCTGACCGAATACGTCGGTGCTGCCGATTTTCCTCCTCGTACCGAACTCGAAGTTCTCGTTGAGTCGCATCAGCCTCTGCTGCGAAATTGAATTCTCGGTGGTGCTTGAGATGCTCTTCAGCATTTCCTGGTGATTGCGGTGATTGTGGTTGTTCGAACGCTTGTGACGCGGCTCGAAGCTCGAACTCGAGTACGATGTCAGCTCCGGGGGCAGGGAGGCGTATGCGTTGTCCTCGCTTAAGGATTGGGAACGAGGATAGTGCTGACCTCCCATCGTTATTGTGCCAGTTCTCGCTGTAATGAGAAAATGAGATTTTAATAAATGAAATAATTATAGAAAATTGATAATTATTTTTTTAATTTTGTTTCATTTATTTTTGTTATAAGATTTAAAATTTAATTTAAATAAAAAACAATAAAATTAACGAAAAAAATGAATTTAACATTGAAATTATTTTTCATTTAGACTTTATACACAGAAAAGTAGATAAATTTTTTTAAAATTAGTTAGATGTGAAAGATACATAAGAAGAAAAATTAGAAATAAAATATTGCATTTTAGACAGAAAAATTAATTAAATAAAAAATATGGATAAAAAATAGATAAATAATATTTACTTCTATTCTGATGATTGTGCAATCTTCCATACAAGCTGCCATTGGTTAGAGGAAACTTGAGCCCATGATTCAAGTTCAGTTGGAGCTTGTACTCAGCATCTTGCTCAAAGTGTCTGAATTTTCCGTCAATGCCACCTAGAAATTAATTTAACGAAAAAATGAAATTTTAATTAACAAATTATCTAAAAGTTTGCTCAAAATTTGTCTACTCAACAATGCTAAAAAACAATATCCAATCTGTATAACAATATCGAGCAGACAAATTTTGAGCAGGGATCTGGTTCTGCCAAATTTTTTAATTTATTAAAAAATAAAAATAACTCACAATGTGCAAGCTTTTGAGAGTTGTCGTGCTTCGTATAAACTTTCGCAACGTATCGACAGAACATTTTGTCGAACATCGCGAGGAAAATCGGCAAAAGCGTGTCTTTTATCAATGGAAGCCACGTCGCGAGATTCTGCGGAGTGCAAAAGCCTTGCAGAAAATCTGGCCTGATCGAGAAGATCTGCAAAAAAAAAATAATAATAATTTAGTAAAAAAATAATTGAATAAATAATAACAAAAAAAACGATGAAAAATTTCCTCGGAAAAATTCTTATACGCGAATCGCGAACCGCAAAAGGCGAGAGAGAAGAAATGCTAGACATGGAAATGATTTAGCCACGAATGGAGAACTTGTAATTATCATGACCACAGGCGAGACCATTCTGAGCAGCGCAGCCACATTATTCCATCGTCCGTAGTATACGATTCATATCCCAGCAAATCAAACTTTTCTTTTTTACCATACTGGCCACATTACGATAAACGTCTTCACTTTCGCTAGAAAAATCCGGATGTTTTCGCGACTCGAAACTTTCGAGAACTCCCGAAAAAAAAATTTTTAATACGAAATATTGAACGAGGAGAAGCAAAAAGAAAATTCTTCTCGGTGAGATTTTCATTGTGGGAGAAAAACAACTTAATTTAAATTAAAGTTAAAACAAACTGAACGAAAAAAGTAAATTTAATAACGAAAATATTTTATCTACATTTTTTTACTCATAAAATTTGATACGAGACATTGGATGAGAAGAAGCAAAAAGAAAATTCTCCTAAGTGAGATTTTCCTTCGTTGTCGAAGAAAAAAAACTTCATTTAAATTAAAGTAGACAAATTTAACGAAAAAAGTACATTTAATAATAAACATATTTTATCTAGATTTTTTTACTCATAAAATTTGTGTGATACGAGACATTGGATGAGAAGAAGCAAAAAGAAAATTCTTCTCAGTGAGATTTTCCTTCATTCTGTGGGAGAAAAAAAAATGATCTCGTCTTTTAAGACCTGTATCATTTACTTTCATACGCAGCTCACAGAAAATGGCTCCGAGATTAGAAGTTGAACTGGATTTCTTGATTTATCGGTTTTAGTAAAATAAAAAGTCTTACGTTGTTGCACGAAACTTTCGATTTTACGGCGCTGCTATCGCGCAGTGAAAACGCTCATCGAGGCAGGAACGGTCGCGCTTTCAGGCCTTCGCTTGTATTTATATTTTTTTTTCTTCTTCTTCTTTTTTTTTATACAAACAAGCAATTTTTTTCACATTCGCTGTGAAACTATTTTTATGTTTGCTCACACGAGAGCCACTTTATTTGCAAATTGTCGTAAAATTATATCGCTTCTGTATAATTAATGATAATAATAATGATAACGAGGCTTAATCAGAGTTGGCTGATCGTAAGGATCACGCGACCAATCCTCGATATGATGATTTGAATTTTTCTCAAACTAATTGAATTTGTTTACTAATTGTAAGTTTCTCGTGTCACTTTTATGTATTTGTTTTGCTGAATTTTAAGTAATCAAATTTTTAATTTTCCTATTTCAAAATTTCAAGTTTCAAATTTTTTATTTTCAAGTTTCACATGTTCAAAGTATTAATGTTGAAAATTTGATTTTTAATTTTCAATCGAATTTTCTAAATTCTTAATTTAAAAATTTGAAATTTGATATTAAATTTCAAAGAAATTCTATTTGTCGATTTATCTTGCTATCGCATCTAATTTAAATTAAATTATTTTCTATTTGTTTTGACATAAAAAAAAATTCATGATACCACTTTTTATAACGAAACCGCAGTAATATTTTTATTCGCCTATTACATGTTCGCGTAATGGATTTTTTATTGTATAAAAAATTCGTGGTATAATAATTTTCTAATATTTGGAGTGAAAAATGAGCGTAACGTGGTTATCGTACGATGAATCTTGGTTGAAATTTCGTAAAGAAGTTTCACGTCATTCGTGGCTGGCGCGTCAGCACCGTGGAGGGCAAACGAGAGACTTTCGCGAGTTTCGCGCGCAATAATAACGAAAGCAGCGTATATTATATTCAATTAGAAAATGTTCTTCGGCTTCTGGAACGTACGAGCCGGTGTCCTGGTCACAATTACAAAAACACACGTGGAATTGTGTGTGACGCTTCGAGAATAGAATTACAGGTTGGAGCGCATTCGCGTGTACGCGAGCATCGCAGAGAGCGCTCCGCGACGACGACGACGACGAGCCGGGTCCTGGCTGACAATTTCTCTTGTCCTTCTTTCCCGACGATTTCGCCTCAGAGCCCGGAAATTTATACGTGGGTTGAATCTTTTATTAAACGTCGGAGAAACATGCTCAACCTCATATGGAAAGCTGTCCTTCATTCAATTTTTCTTCTCCTCAATAACGAACCTTGATTGCTTATTTCGTACATATTCTTTGTGCGCTATAGAAAGTTTTTCAAACAAACCGACGTCGTACTCGCGGTACTTACGGTCGAGCTCAAGAATTGAGATTTTATTTTCGTCTTTTATTTTTTGATATCTTGACATTGATTTAGAGGATATTATTAGATAAAATTAACATTTTAATGTACAATGTTTTAGATGAAACTTCAAGTTTTGTTCTTTTTAACATATTTTGTGAAAACTTGTGAATTTAACCAATTTTTTTTAAATTATATTTTTTATATAATAAATACAAAATTATGTATTTTTTTAATTGCAAAATTTTACTCTTTTTTCTGTAATTTTTCATTATCATTTTTTGATATCTTGACATTGATTTAGAGGATATTATAGATAAAATTAACATTTTAACGTACAATATTTTAGATGAAATTTCAAGTTTTGTCTTTTTAAACATTTTTTGTGAAAAATTGTAAATTTAAACTTTAAACTAAATTTTTTATCATTTTTTTAAATTTCAATACTCACAATAAGCATGCAAAATTTACAAACTTTTCGAAATGTTAATGTTACGAATTGAAACACAAAACAAATCGTTTAAAATCTACATAAAAATTCACGTCGCATTTTTTAATATCGATTATTCGGGATTAAATTTGCCTCGAACGCGCGCGTGTAACATTGATCGGAGTACGTAATTGGTAGAGCTCGATGGTTTCGGCGCGTAATGAATATAAATTAAAATCAAAACGCATTACGATAATCCGAGTAGAAAACTTTCGCCGCGTATTTTTCGTCTCCCCGGACAAGTTAAGACTCCCCATATGAACAAATTTATTGCGCACAAATCTTAATAAGTACCCGCGAGCCGAGTCTTCCGTAAAAAAATCCGTTCATCATTACTTTTTTTATCCCTTTCTCTCATTTTTTTCATGAAAGAATGCATTTTTTTTTCGTCAATTCAGGAAATATTACGTTTATGGACACTCATTAAGGGAATAAATTTTATATACGAAATTCGTTTTCGATTCCGTGAAAACGAGAAACGCGTCGATCGCTTCTTATTTATAGAGACGCGGAAGTCGCGCCCAAAGGTTCAACCAACCTAGTTTCCGGCACGCTCACTCGCATGAAAATCCTCTCTGTATCTTTATTTTTTATTTTTATTTGTTTGTCTTTTTTGTTCGTACTTTTGTTTTGATTTGGTATTGACACGAATATTATCTTCGTACCTTCATCATCCATTCTCATTACTTTTGTTATTTCGTTTTTATTATTCGGTGCTAATGGATTTTGGCATAAAAATATATCAAAAATAATTTCGTATATGGCACAATTTTTTCAAATTTTATCAAATGTAATGAAATTCAATTTAATTCAAATAAAAAATATTTTGTTTTGATTTGGTATTGATACAAAAATTATCTTCGTAACTCATCATCCATTTTCATTACTTTTGTTATTTTGTTTTTATTATTCGGTACTAATAAGATTTTAGCATAAAAAAGTTTCAAAAATAATTTCGTAAATAGAACAATTTTTTCAAATTTTATCAAATGTAATAAAATGGAATTTAAATTAAATAAAAAATATTTTGTTTTGATTTGGTATTGACACGAATATTATCTTTGTACCTTCATCATCCATTCTCATTACTTTTGTTATTTTGTTTTTATTATTCGGTGCTAATGGGTTTTGGCATAAAAAAGTATCAAAAATAATTTCGTAAATGGAACAATTTTTTTCAAATTTTATCAAATGTAATGAAATTGAATTTAATTTTAAAAAAAATATTTTGTTTTGATTTGGTATTGACACGAAAATTATCTTCATACCTTCATCATCCATTTTCATTACTTTTGTTGTTTTGTTTTTATTATTCGGTACTAATGGATTTTGGCATTAAAAAGTATCAAAAATAATTTCGTAAATGGAATAATTTTTATAAATTTTATCAAATGTAATGAAATCGAATTTAATTAAAATAAAAAATATTTTGTTTTGATTTGGTATTGACACGAAAATTATCTTCGTACCTTCATCATCCATTTCCATTACTTTTGTTATTTTGTTTTTATTATTCGGTACTAATAAGATTTTGGCATAAAAAAGTATGAAAAATAATTTCGTAAATGGAACAATTTTTTCAAATTTTATCAAATGCAATGAAATTGAATTTAATTCAAATAAAAAATATATTTTGGCTTTCATTACTTCAAAAAAATTCGACAGTAAACATTTTTTTAGACCTAATTTTTATTTTAATTATTAAAAATAATAAAAAATATCTTACCAAAACGGGCAAATGATGAAAAACGTAACAGACAAACGCGATACTGTAAACTGTGGATTTGTATCCAGTCTCGTCGACTCGCGGTTTCCTCTTTCTGAGGCAGGCACGGCTGTTGGTTGATCCGCTGGTGCACGATCCGCTCGAGGGATCCCAGTTCTGCTGGTGACATTCGAAAGCACCGGAAGAATTTTTCGAGCTCGCCTCGGAGAGATCGGAAACGGATTTGAGAAGTTCCGCCTTGGGTGATCGACACGCGTCGCGGAAAATCGTCGTCAGGAGGGCGAAAATCGTCGCCAGGGTGAGCAACGACCTGAGCGAGTTCACGAATATTCCATATTTTACAGAAACTTCGTGCGCCAGAAATACGCAAACTTCCGGCTCGAAATTCAATACACCCGTTACTCCGATACACGCGCTTATCACGCTCAGACTAACGAGGTGATATTTTATGTGATTTTTCGTCAATCGCGTCTCGTCCTTGTCCAGAGCCGCAAATATCGCGATCGACGTCAGCGTCAGCTCTTGAAGGATGCTCGACGAATTTAATATCCATACCAGCGTTGAGCATATTTCTATGAAAAAAAAAAATAAATATTTATTATTCACCGATAAATAAATTAATTTAAAAAATTAGAAATTAAAAAAAAATGTTTAACTAAATTTTTTTTGTAACTCAATAAATTTTTGTAATTTTTATTTTCTTATTTGACATTTTATAGGACGTACGGTCTAGAATTTTTTAAATATATTTTATAAATGAATCATTTTGGTTAAATAAATTTTAATTATTAATTTTTTACTTTTAAGATTTGCTTTTTTTAAGTCATATCAAGTGTCAAAATATCAGTGTGAGAAAAATAAATCGTTTTACCTCCAAAATGATTAGCTGGCCTGATTAATGTTAAAATGGCGTACAAAAGAAGGCCCAATTGGTGAGCGAGACTCTGAGCCAAGATCGCGGACGACAGAACATCGATCCTCCGCTTCAAGGACGAGGCTTGGTTCTGATAAATGAGGAGGGACCAGGAAAGAAGAAGAATGCAGATCGGCGAACCCACACACGTTGCCAGCCATTCGCCTACCTCGCTTCTCATTTCTATAAAAAAAATAATACATAAAATTTAATTCTCTTAAAATCTGTCACTCAAATCAATTTTAATAACACATCTTTATTTTTTCAATCACTTAAACAAATCAATATTAATTTGATATTACGTAAAATTGTTCATTCATAATAATTTACATTTAAAATTATTTATTCATTTAATAAATCAAATTGTGGAAAATATTTTGAGAAAGTTGATTTACAAATTAAAAATTGTTTAAATAAATATTTAAATTAAATATTATCGATTTACCCACATTTCGACTTTGCAAAAAATTGCAAAAAAAATCATTCAAGATCGTTTTTTAGGGATAAAAATATATTTTGCCAGGAGAATCGCGAAGTTTTTATGTTCAAAGGGATTCTGCGGTTGAGAACCTTTGGCTGTACCGTTCCCAAGATGGTCCCGACAACTTTCTTGCTTATACTGGCGATCAACGATCTCCGGGCCCCTCTCTGTAGCTTTTGACGAGTCATCGAGAACTCGCTATCGAACGCTGAAGAGGGAAAATCTCTGTTTTCTTCTCAAAATTACGAAATTCGTTAAGAGCTTGCCGAATTTCGAAATGATTTTTTAACACGCCTTTGTTAACTTGTCGTCCATACAATTTAGTAACGAGTCCTTGCAACTCGATTTTTACTCACTCACGATCGAGAAATCGATTTGATATTTTGAAGACTTTCTTGAGGGTAAATTCGACACGATTTAAAAAAAACAAAAAAATGACTCGAATTTAATTTAAAATCAATATCGTTTGAATTCAATGAACCAAATATTTTTTTTTCGTTACGTGAATAAAAAATAAAAGAATTACAACATTACAGAATTATATCATTGATTCGTAACTTGCTCAACCTTTCTAAAAAGAATTTTACGCTATAATCAAACACAAGTGGAATTTCTTACATTCGCTAAATTATAGAGTAATCTAACAACAAAGTAAAACATTCGCATGCATATCGAGACCATAAAATAATAAAAAAACATTTAAATTAAAAAACTTGAAAGAATTCAAAAAATTTGAATTCTCATTTTTTTAAACAAAATTGCGCATGAATTACCGGAAATTTTCTCCTCGATACTAAATTCTGGAATACTATTAAATAACCAACCCAAGTTTGAAAGTGAATGCTCAAACGACAATTCATTAATAATGAATTTGCTCATTAAAAAAAATCGCAAATACTAAAATTGTTCCTTTCACTCGATTTTGGCTCAACTTAGATTTTTTTTAAGTTTTTTATTTTAAGTATAATTACATTTTGATTGCAGCAAGTTTTTTTGTGTTTCGTGTTCTATTTTTTCGTCGTCGGCTCCAGAGCCAGAGGGCAAAGGGGGCCCGAAGGGTCAACGGGGAAGTGCGAGTGAGTGGAACGCCGCTCATTACAATAAATATGTCGGTCAGTGAGGATCGGAGCCATTGAGTCGAGTCAGCGGGGCCCGCGATCGGCCCAAGCAAGAGAGAACGGAGATCGGAGCCAGTTTACGCTCGGAGCACGAATATTGCGGTAGCAGATTGCCACCGCGCGCAAGAATCGCAAAATGCCAGTCACCTGGAAGGCGAATTTCCTCTCACCCGCTTTTGCGCCCATTATGTGCACACAATATTCTCCCTCTCTATTTTCTCTCCCTTTATGTCAGCCCGTAGAAATGTCACAGATAAATCCGATTTCCACATCGAAATCATTTTCTTCTCATAAATAACGTTTCAACATTTTTTTTTCACCCGCGAGGACCGAAAAATATACGAAATTGAATATTCAAGATTGGAAATGTCACATCCGAAGACTGATTTTGTATTTGAAATTCAATATTTTCGGTTTTTTCGATTTCGATGATTTATTATCGATTTTAATTCAATTTGACAAACTTTCTTACTTTTTAGAATAAATGTTTATAATTTACATTCTTACAAAGAAAGTTTACATTTTATGTAATAAAAAATTGCACACGTTTGAAAGTAAAATTATTTGATTTTGATTTTAATTTGAATAAAAAATGTCATTGTCAAGTTTTTGTGTCTTGTAAGATTGAAAAGTGCAGAAAATTATTTATTTTTTCTTGACTAAAAATATAAAATAAACATTTGTTACAAGTGAAAAATAAAATTTTCGTTGTGTTAAAATTTGTGTTCGATATTGTTTGATTTTTGAATTTAGAAGTATAACCTATTTTGTTATATTTTCGGATCGTCGTGGTTTGACAATTTGACAAACTTTCTTACTTTTTAGAATAAATGTTTATAATTTATATTCTTATTACAAAGAAAGTTTACATTTTATGTAATAAAAAATTGCACAAGTTTGGAAGTGAAATTATTTGATTTTGATTTCAATTTGAAAAAAAAAAAATTATTTTTAAGTTTTTGTGTCTTGTAAGATTGAAAACTGCAAAAAATTTAATTTTTCTTGACTACAAATAAATGTAATATAAACATTTGTTAAAAGTAAAAAATAAAATTTTCGTTGTGTTAAAATTCGTGTTCGATATTGTTTGATTTTTGAATTTAATTCAGATTCGCGTATCGATTTTATTCGTTTTTTTTTTCACGTTGACCACTCATGAGGAACGAATTACCGAAGTATAACCTATTTTGTTATATCTTCGGATCGTCGAGGTCTTTTCTTCTTTTATTCCTTCCCGATCTCTCGTCTCTCTTTACCTCGGTACGTAACATATTTCGCGCTCTCCTCTCACTCCTCGCGATTCCCCCTCCATTAGCTTCGCCTCCTTATCTTTTATTTATCCATAATGCAGACACGCGCGTTTTCTCGGCATCTCTCTCGTACTCGCCCTCCGCGAGTACGCCTGCAACTTTCTATTCGAGTGCCAAAGCCCCGACGCGGTCTAATTTATATCGTCAAAGTTGACCCGAGACAAAAAGCTCGGGCAGATTTGGAGTTGGGAATTTTTCGACTCTGGCAAAAAAATTTCTAACTCGTTTGAAATTCATTTTAAATTCCTTCATGTAATTTTTTAGCGTTGTGGTCTCGAAGATTACGAAATTGCTTTTTTTTCAAACGAGAAGTTTCAAAATTTTTTCACATTTTTTAATCTTCGAAGATTAAGTCGCAATTTTTCACTCCTGTCATTTTTTTCGTAAGCTTCGAAATTGTGCTCCATTTTTGAAGACTCGAAATGAGAAATAGTTTTGAATATTTTAGTAATCTCTGGAGTGGAAATTTCAGACGTTTGAAATTTATCTTTCTGATGTTGTTTCAATCTCTCAGTCGATTTTGTTCGACGTTGAGTTCTTGGTGATTACGAAAATGCATTTTTTTAAAGTCAAAAGGTTTTGAAATTTTTAATATTTTTTTTTGAATCTCGAGGTAGCAATTTTCCTATCATGTCAGAACATTTTTCTTGAGAATTATTGCAATATATCTCGCTCAATTTATTTGATATTCTCACCGATTATTACGAAAATTTATTTTTTATAATTTGAAGTGGATAATTAAATTTTTTGGATTAATTTTAATCGTTTGCCAAAATTTACGATATCATATCATAGTTTCTTAAATTCAGATGTCTGTTTATATAATTTTAATAATAATTAAATATTGATTAATTGTTTTTTACTAGATTTTCGATTTTTACTAAAAAAAAAAAATTTTTTAAATTTTTTAAAAATTTTATCCTCAAAAATATTCACTCCAACTTTCGAGTTCGAAAAAATTTCAATTATTTTAGCGCTCCTCACCCGAGTCCAAAATCGCGTTAAATCGTTAACCCGAAAATCGAATTTTCGGATTTTCGAGGCGTGTACATTTACCCCGGTAGTAAAAATTGGAAAGTGAAGTAAAAATTGACTTTCGACGTGATGACCGACTTCTCGTCATCCCACGTCGTAAAAATCTCGTGTATAGAAATAAAAGAGATTTTTTTTTGTCGTGTTCCACGCTGACGGAAGAAGGCCAGAAAGGTACAACGAGGCCTGTGGGATTCCTCGAAATTATCAAGCGGGGAGTCTTTATTTTAATTTTATTTTCTTCGATTATTCATAAAATTCTTTGTCTCGACGGGATCGTAAAAAAATATCTGCTCGCGTTTTCTCTCTCTCTCGTCTCTCAAAGTCACTCTCTCGAACAAAGACGCAAAATATGTATTTGCAAGCAGGATTTTCTGCGTTACTCGAGAACATTATTCCTCACAGAGAGTTATTAATCTTTTTTTTTTCTTTATGTTCCATGAATACGAATCTCTCGCTTCATCCGAGTGAGTTTTAATGAGTGCAAACATTCTTCGTCTGTATACGAGTTTATTATTAGCGGACGAGTTTTTCTTTTCTCCGGTGTGGATTTGTTTTTTCTGAGGCGAGAAAGGGATTTCGTCGATATCAATTTTCATTCGGTTTGATCTTTCAGCCCCTCTCTTATAATAATTTCTCTAATAATTTCTCCACTTTTTTCCATATAAAAACAAATATCAAACAATGAGATTTAGAATTCAAAGATCTGTGTTTAAAATTCTAAGATAAAAGTCAAGCGAAAGTTACAATTGTTTTTAAAGAATATGTAGAAAAGAATGTATTAAAATTAAATGTTTGATTTATTGCATCGAAATATTTATCAGGATTGATCTGTGAATTTTGACTTGAAAAGATTTGGATTGAGTCAAAAATATTGATTTTGCGTTAATTTTATTATAATTCCAATCTTTTAAAATAAATTGAATGAGGTATTTTATTATAAAAAAAAATTGTGTTATTAACCCCCTGTGATGACAAAATCATTGAATTTTGCATATCGATTCAAAAATGCAAAAAAATTGTCTTTGTATATAAAAAAATGTTAATAAACATTTTATCTTGGAGGTAAATTATTGAATATAAATTTCTGTTTCTTTTATTACTGAATTTTACAAAAATTTTAAATTTTAGATGTCGTAAGTTTGTTCAAGAATAAAATAAGAATCGACATCGGTAAGATTTGGATACAAGATCGATATAAATTGCGTACCGCGTTCAACAGATTTTTCTTGTAAGAAATAAAATTCCATCCCCGTATCGGTAACAATGAGAACTAGGAAGTATTTTGCGTCGCTGTGAAAAAATGAAGAGGAAAAAATTCTCGATTTACCGCGACGGAGGTAAAACTTGCGCGCACGGAACTCTCGCGGTAGCTTCTCCCGAGAGTCGTGAAACCGGAATGGGAAAATGAACGAGCATTCCACGTAGATAGCGGACATGGAGAGGATCAGGTTGTGCTCGAATCAACGGAGCAATGTAACACATTCTCGTCAGTTGGATCCACCGCGATCGCTCCCTTTTGTCTTTTTTTATAATTTTTTACTCTTTTATTTTGCAATTTTTACTTTTTGTTACATTAATATTTTATTTTGATACAATTTTTGCTAAATTTTGGTATTTTTCATATTTTTGTGTCATAATTTTTAAAAAAGATACAAATAACAAAATTCGCATTTAATTTATTTGCTCATTTATTTATTGCTCAAGTTTCCAGAACGTGAACTCGAAAAAGGAAATTTTTACAATTTATGTTATCTTAATATAATTTTTCAAAAATTTAATTTGCTTTTTTCGTATATTTTTGTTACTTTTGTTTATAATTTAAAAAAAGACACAAATATAATAACAAAATTTGCATTTGATTTATTTGCTCATTTATTTATTGTTCAAGTTTCCAGGACGTGAATTCGAATAAGAAAATTTTCACAATTTATTTCATCTTAATATAATTTTTTAAAAATTTTAATTTGCTTTTTTCGTATATTTTTGTTACTTTTGTTTATAATTTTAAAAAAATCCACAAATATAATAACAAAATTTGCATCTGATTTGTTGTTCAAGTTTCCAGGACGTGAAACTCGATGAAAAAAATGTTGGATCCTCGAGGAAGGAAATTTGAAAGGTGCACCGTAAATTCATCACTCTGCGAGGCTCGTTTAAACTTTTTCCCGAGAATCGCAAACAATTTTGCACTTCGAACATGAAAGTAGCCTTGAAATAATTGAGGTTGAAATCGTAAATTATTGTTTTGCTTTTTATTATTCAATCGTAAAGGTGGCCAAGACCGAGATCCTTTTCGTCTTATTTTATCTCGTTGTTCAAAGCGTTTTTGCTTTTTGCTACACAAATTTTTTCGGGCTCGATATTATCTCCTGAGAAGAAAATCGCTTTTCGTTCCTCGATCTTTTTTTCCTCCGCGAATTTACGATCCCCTTTTCACCATAATCTTCCACCGCGGATACTTTCTTCTCGATCGCGGGAGAGAGCACACAACGTGCACGCACTGGAAATTCCTCGAGACATGTGCACGAGCGCCTCGCCTCGATTCTCCTTCGCGCCTCTGCCGCGACGAAGAAGAATTATTTGACGTTTCCATAATTTTATGAAGATAAAATAATATAAATTATTTTTCAATGAAAAAAATGAAATATCTTTATGCAATTTTATTTCTTGCGTTATAAAAAAATATTTCGATTTTCAACATTTATATTCACTTCTACGATCTGTAAGCAAATTTTCAATGTCGATTTTATTCTGAATTTTATTTATCGATTAATTTAATTTTTTTGTATTATACTTTGCAAAATCGTCTATTAAATTTTGTATAATTAAAAAAAACGATAATTCCAAATATTCGATTTTTTGCTATAAAATACAATTATTGATAAATTTATTGAATTAATTTTTCTATATTATTTTATATTGCATTATTTCGTAGAAAAAATTGCAAGTGTCTTGCTATTATTGAGAAAGATTTTTGTAATTACAGGTCGCTGATCGATTACCGATAGAAATCGATAGCCGGTGAAAAGTGGCGTGCACGAGGATCGCATTGTATTTTTTTCTTTCTTTTTTGAAAGTAGAAATTTCACGTGAGTACGGATAGGCATGGACACCGAGGAATTAGATCGACGAACAGGGTCGTGAGTCCGGTAATTTGTGGCACAATGTAATTTGTATTCCCTGTAAGAATTGGGTTAATCGTATAAAAACAAAAAAAAAATAATAACAATAATAAAACAGCGATAAAAAGGACGCACGTGGAATTTCGTGATTGGATTGAAATTCCGTTTTCTTTTTTTTTAAATCAGGAAACGTTTATTCCAGGGAGTTACAATTTTTTTCTAGGATAATGACATTTTTTTTTGCTCGCAAAAATAATTTTTTTTTCCGTCGATAATGATAGGAAATATTTTTTTTGCAAAGTGCAATGGGAGGAGAGATATAAAATAAGCAAAGACCGTTGAAACACTTTTTTTACCGTCTCTGATGACTGTTATAGTAAAACTTGGCAATAAAGCTCGGAAAATTGCAGAATTCTTCTCACTCTGATCCCGGCGGGTAACTGTAAGATGCTGTAATCTTACACAACGGATCATTTCGATTAAGAATATGAGAATTACCGCATTCTTCTTGTTCGTTTATTTTTTTAATGACTCGAAAAAAAGTGTCTTATTTTTTTATCGCGTTTTAAATTGTTTTGTAATTTTTTGTGCTTCAAGTTTTCTGTAGCGAAAAGTGGAGTAGGATACGAGGAGTTAATAGAAAAAACGGATTTTTTTCCAGTTATTTTTGACACTTGAATCTGATTAGAATTGGAGTAAATGTTTTTTGTTGATTTTTTAAAAAATGTTGAGATTTTTTCAAATTCAAATTCAAAAAATTAAATTTTTTATTCTTATAATAGTTTTATTTTTTTAATGACTCGAAAAAAAGTGTCTTATTTTTTTATCGCGTTTTAAATTGTTTTGTAATTTGTTGTGCTTCAAGTTTTCTGTAGCGAAAAGTGGAGTAGGATACGAGGAGTTAATAGAAAAAACGGATTTTTTTTCCAGTTATTTTTGACACTTGAATCTGATTAGAATCGGAGTGAATGTTTTTTGTTGATTTTTTAAAAAATTGCGACATTTTTTCAAATTCAAATTCAAAAAATTCAATTTTTTTTTCTTATAATAGTTTCGAAAAAATATTAATTTTTTCCTTGTAAATTCGTATAAACTTTCTCTGATAAATAAATTCCAATAAAATATTTAAAAAATAGCGAAATGTGTGGAATTTCTCTGTGAATTTTCATGATAAACAAAAGTGCATAAAAAATCATAAAAAATGAAGAATAAAAAAATAAACAAATGTTAAAAATGTCAAATATTTCTCGATTCGAGTTGCATGCCTTTGTGCTGGGTTCTTTAACGTTTCTTTTATGCGTCGACCTTGATCGAGCTCGCTACACCTCGTGTTGCATTCCAGCCTAATCGAGCGACACGCCCGCATGCCTGCGCCTCGATCCTCCTTTTCTTTCCATTATTTTTTCGATAAAAAAGGAAATCCAGCGGATTTTTACCGGTTCGTCACCGAGTCGCTTTTCCATTTTTTTTAACACTCTGCACGAAATTGTCATCAAAAATTAATTCGCTGGAGCGTGTCGACGAAAAAGTCGATGGAAAAAAAATTCAGACAAAAAAGTCGCGAGACAAAGATCGGTGAAAGAAATCGAGAGAAAAAAAATCTCACATCGACTTTTTTTGTCCTAACCAAAACTCTCGTTACGTCAATGTCAATTCTAGCGGAAGATGACTCGTTATTTTTTTCCAACTCGAGTTTTTCGTATTTAAACTGTCGAATAATTCTCGACTAAAAAATGTAAATTAATTTCGTAACAGTAAATTTCCACTTGGATTAAGAAAAAAAATTCGGTAACACGCACATTTTTCTCGAAAGTGTTGCCGAGCATTAATAATCACGATTAATTAATTCTTAAATAGTCTCAAAAAAAAGTATAATTACTCAAATATTACTTAATTCGCGAATGTCTCGCGAATTCAATTTAATTTTTTTATTATTTTTTAATTCATTTAATCATTTAATCAATCGAAAAAAATCAAAATAATTTATAAAAAATGAATAAAAATTATTTTAAAAATTATAAAAAAATTACAAATTCTTAAAAAAATGTAAACAATGTTGACAATTCGAGCGATGGCTCGAGAATCGGGATGGGTCGTACCGGTCGCGTGGGAATCTTGAGGTCGTCCAGGAGGAGAAAAAAAAAGCGGAGAAACGAGCGCGAGAGGCTGCGCATTTCGACGAAGCAACGCGAGCGGGAACATACGGTTCTGGGCAGCTTCAATCGCTGTACTTTAAATCCCGAGAGCTCTATGTGATTCTAACCTGATGGCTGTTTTCTCGCAGTTGCACATACCGCGAGAATCCTATCCCTCTCTCTCTCTCCCTCGTGGGATGTAGGTAAACGTGTCATAAACGTACGTATACAATACCAGAGGCCATACTTTTCCGCTACGTTCTTTTATTTTATTCCATAATACGTAATTACGCTCAAAAAACCATAATCACGCAAAAAAAATAATAAAATAATGAGTAGATAATGTCATTTTATGGTACGTGTCGTTAAAATGTAAAATAGACGATAAATACTTTTGGATAATTCGCTAATTTATTTTTTTGAAATGAAACGAGTTATTTTTTAATATTTTCTTAGAAAATTTTAATTTGAAAAAAATTGCTAAATTATTCCTTTTATAAACATTCAAAATTTATTATTTATTTATTTGTTATTTTTTATTTTTCTCTGACCGAGACAAAACTGAAACGAAAAGTTGTCTTTCCTTGATATTTACGTATATTATTTTTCAGCATTTACTGCGCAGACAGTTCGAATTACTAAAACCTGTTTTAGCGAAGGAAAGTTTTACTTTTCCAGATTTTTCGGAATCTTCCTAAAATTTACATTTTTTAATTCGATTAAAAAATCCAAGAATGTTAAATTTTGCTTTAGTAAATTAAAAAAATTAATTTCGTACTCTCAACGTAAAGTAATTTATTTTGATGATTTAAATTTGTTCGGGATCAAATGACGCGTGTGTACGCGCGAGTCATTTTCCTGTAAAGAAAAAGTTGCTCAGTGGAGACGGCTGGACGTCATCGGACGCGACAATCCGAACGATAAACGCGCCTCCGCATCAGCTACGCGCGCATATATTTATAAATTCTAACATGTATAATCGTGGAAAAACATTGAGGACACGGGACGCGAATAGACGCCCAACACGTGCATCCCTTGTCGCACGCTCGCTTGTATTTATATTTACACGGATTTAAAAGTGCACCTCGTTAAGCTCCGAACGAAGAAAAAAAAACGAAAGCTCTTCCGTTCGGAGTCAACGATTTTTAAGCCGAGGAGTTGAAAGTATAAAATTTGGAATTCTTCCGAGCTGACTTTTGGTGGAAAAATAACATTTTTTATTTTACGTCTTCAAACAAAGTCGACGTTTTCTATAAATTGGGAAAAAATCAAAATAATTTAATTCCAGAGTGCATAAAGCTTTGAAGGAAAAAAAACGATAGCTTTTGCTATTTTGAAACCCGAGAACAGAAAATATGAAATTTTTGGAGTCAACGATTTTTAAGCCGAGGAGTTGAAAGTATAAAATTTGGAATTCTCTCGAGCTGACTTGGTGGAAAAAAAAACATTTTTTATTTTACCTCTTCAAACAAAGTCGACGTTTTCTATAAATTGGGAAAAAAATCAAAATATTTTAATTCCGGAGTGCATAAAGCTCTGAAGAAAAAAAGCGAAAGCTTTTGCTACGACTTTGAAACCCAAGAACAGAAATAAATATCAAATTTTTGGAATCAACGATTTTTGAGCCGAGGAGTTGAAAGTATAAAATTTGGAATTCTTCTGAGCTGACTTGGTGGAAAAATAACATTTTTTTATTTCACGTCTTCAAACAAAGTCGACGTTTTCTATAAATTGGGAAAAAAATCAAAATAATTTAATTCCGGAGTGCATAAAAGCTCTGAAGGAAAAAAACGAAAGCTTTTCCTATTTTGAAACCCGAGAACAAAAAATATCAAATTTTTCAAAATTTTCTAAATACTAAAAATGGAAAAAGTTGTAAATAATATTTTCCATAAATTACGAACGGAAATTAAAAGCTTTTCTCGAGCACGCGATCTTTGAAGATGAAAGTGGAATATAACGAAAAAAAATTTTGTTAAAAATTTCAATTTTATTATTAATTTTTACATTTATTAATATTTATAAATTTTTTATACTTGACTGCATATCTATTTATTACTTTGCATTATTTCTCACGATTAATTTATTATTTTACATTTTCAATTATTCATTCATCATTTACTTTTATTTCAATTTAAAATACGACTAAAAATTTCGTATACATATAAATTCCGTCAATACCGTAATAAAGAGAGTGGAAATATTGTCAGTTCCGAAATGAAGAGGCTCGTTTTTTAAACTCAATGAACGTCAGTCGGTAAAATGATTCTTCGCGCGGGGGCGTAATTACGTTTATGATTATGACCTTTGGCCAATTAGCACGTCCGAGTTTTCATTTGGTACAGAAGAGCGAGCGAGAGAGAGAGAGAGAAAAATAGGGGATAGATGGCAATGAAGCTGCCACGACCTACGTGCAAATGATCCCGTGTCATAATCATTATATTATAGAACGAGGCAACGCTCGTCCATACGCGACTACATATCCACTGACATCTAAAGAATAGCGAGAGAGAATCGTAACGTACGTTCAGTGTCTCCGGGAGCGAGCGAGACGGAAAATTAAGAAAGAGAAAAATAGAGAGAGAGAGAGAGAGAGAGAATGTCTCTTAAAACTCGGTCATGTGAAACTTGCACGATTATTATAGTTCGTACCTTCACCAAGTGTGTACGTTGCACGCTTTCAGATCTCTTCCTCATGCAAACATCCACTTTTTCTATCCTTCGTATTTTTTATTGGGAAAAATTATCGGGACGCCATTTTGAAAAAAAATTATTCAAGGGTATTTGCAATTTATAAATATCTTCAATAATTTGTGCACTGATTATCCAATAACTAGTTGAAAAATCTTTTGAAGTATTTTTCTAGTGAAATGTTTCAATTTCTTTTTGTTATTTATAAAAAGAAAATTAACCGGATGATAATTAGTTAATTAATTAATAATTATTAATATTAATAATAATTATAATTATTAATTATTAATAATTATAATTAATGAAACAAGAAATGTTAGGAATAATTTATTCAGTATAAAAAATGAGACAATACTTTTGAGTATGGATTATAATGCAATTGCAATTGTTATAAAACGAATCGACAGTGTTACAAATTTTTAGATTAAAAAAAATGTCAGACGTATGAAAAAAATTATTCGAAAAAATATCCGAAATCGAGATTAATTTCTCGTCTCATCACGAAAAAATGTTCTCGTAACGTTCTTGAAGAAAAAACATCCGAAAATTAGATTCCTGCCCGACACATACCAGACCGCGTGTATGGTAAAAAAAAAGTAATAAGGAAACCAAAACATTCCAAGCACGATTTTCAAAAGATTGGTCTCAAGGAGATTTTTTTCTAGAATCCGTAGCGAACGTATCGAAAAAAATAACATGAAATTTATGAAAGGCACGAAAGTGATTCATGGCGGTTTTTTTTTCACAGAAAGCAAACGAGGTTAATATTTCAACAGCTTTTTTATTGACACAACCCAAAACCCAGGAAAAAATTAAGAAAATAAAACAAACGCCGATTTTCGTATTTTCGGAGCGAAAAACTTTTTCCTGGGGGCGAATTAAATATGAATATGAATTTTTAATACGAAAATACTCACTGAATCGGAGTGTCAATGACTGCGAGTGACGAGCAGCTCCGGATTAATCTTCAGACGCAGCGACATTTTTTTGTGTGAGAATAAAAGTTACGCACGTGTTTCCATTCTCGAGATGCGTACTCCGGAATTTGTCTGTTTTTTACCACGACTTTTACCACGGTAACTGAATTCTTCACTATTTACGAACACTTTTCGAATTTTCGAAAAAAAAATTTCTAAACAAACTTTTCAAACAAAAAAATTTGAAATAAAATCACGCGTGTTGTTTTTTTTTTTATCAAAATAAAAATACCTAAACTCACATCACAATTTTTGTCACATAAAACTTTCAAACTGGCGTTGCTTCGTCGTTCATTCTCATTCGATCGAAAAATTGTTTTGTTATCGTTAGAGGAACGATAGAACGGATTGTTTTCGCATTCTTCTCGTGGTGAGGTCGCGTCGGACGTTAAACATGTTACCACGAACAAGTCCGGACGAGGACTGAGAGGCTTTGCTCGTCGAAGGATTCATTTGGGTCAGCGGCACAGCTTAGTATAGCGTGACGTTCCTCTCTCGTTGCCGTTTCGTTATCCCGCGGCTGCTCTCGGTTCTCTGTTCTCTCTCTGTGTGTTCGCGCGTTCGTGTTCCGCGTTATGGAAAACGGTATGGTGTCCCGTTCGTTGGTGTAAGGTAAAGGTGCGGGCAAAGAGACAGTCGAAGAGAGTTTATTATTCGAAAAGAAACAGCACAGTTAACTCTCAATATTTCATATTTTAATCTCACTCGATTTTGATGTTCGACAATTTTTTATCATAATAAATTGAGCATTTAATTATCACGTCGCAAGATAAATATATTATTATAATAACACGATAATTGATGTTGTCATAAATCTCGATCCGTTTGAATACTCATTTTTTTGTAAGAACAAAAAATAATTGAAGGCAATTTTCAATTTTACGCAGGTGAAAATCTCGTCTAACCTTTTTTCACGATTTTAGTGCATTCGTAATATTTTGCGATTTGTTTATGAGCTCGATCTGTGTAATAAATAGTTTTATAACTGACGATAAGACAATTCGAAGAAAACAATAACTTTGATGCCGAACGATTCTCTCGTACCTAATAAAATATTTCTTCACATCGCGACTTTTTGTCGATTTCATCCAAGTACATAGAAATCTCGTAACCTTTTCCATTTTTCTTGCACGCGTTACTCTCTCGTTCGTGATTCTTGGCGATTAATTTATATATAAAATAATGCAATAAAGGGAGAGAAAGCGTGTATTGAGGTGCTTAATGTAGTTTTTCAAATTACATCTCTTTAACATTGAAAAAAAAACAAATTCTTATAACGTCGAATAACAAATCCTTCCATCATCGAATTTCAACATCACGCGTACTTTTCCCCTAAAGGAAAAATACTTTCTGTCATTTTCCGTAATCTTCGACTTGTATAATCGTTCGAATCGTGTGTGTGGAAGCGCTAAGCGTTTTTTTCCCTCCATCAACATCGTGTTTTTCTTTTTTATCGACAATGCATTGCATTCCCGCCTCGGCGCGACTCTCCTGTCGTCTTGTCGTGTGCATAACCTCTTTCACTATCCGTCCATTTCCGCGAGCTAATAAAGGAATTTCGCTTTAATGAGAGAGTCAATGCGGAAGCGTGGATAAATAATACTCGGCGGTGCGTTGAGGGAGCGAGAAAGGAAAGCTCGACGGCGCAAGAATTGTCTCGAGACATCGACAGCCCCTTTCCATCAGCTCTCTCCTCATCGTCTTTTATTCGTTATGTGTATGAAGTATGAATTATGAATCGCAAAAATGCGAGAGAATATCGAATGGGATCTAACGGGAAAATCGAAATAGAATCGATATTATGAAACTCATCACTCGAATCAATTACTAAAAATTGATAAAATATGGATTAAATTAGTAAATTTTAGGATATAAAATGAGTTTAACTTCATATTTTGGATAATGATATCTGACTACTTATACTAAAAATAAGTACAAAAAAAGTACAAAATCGACAGCCCCTTTCCATCAGCTCTCTCCTCATCGTCTTTTATTCGTTATGTGTATGAAATATGAATCGCAATGCTAGAAAATATCGAATGAGATTCAACGGGAAAATCGAAATCGAATCGATATATTATAAAACTCATCACTCGTATCAATGACTGAAAATTGATAAAATATGAATTAAATTAGTAAATTTTAGGATATAAAATGAGTTTAGCTTCATATTTTGGATAATATCTGACTAGTTATACTAAAAAAAGATACAAATAAAAGTTCAAAAAAAGTACAAAATCGACAGCCCCTTTCCATCAGCTCTCTCCTCATCGTCTTTTATTCGTATACATATATGTGTATGAATTATGGATCGCAAAAATGCAAGAGAATATCGAATGGGATCTAACGGGATTATCGAAATCGAATCGATAATTATGAAACTCATCACTTTGTACCAATGACTAAAAATTGATAAATATGAATAGATTAGTAAATTTTAGGATATAAAATGAATTTAGCGTCATATTTTGAATAATATCTGACTGCATATATGTACTAAAAAAAAGTAAGAATAAAGATATGCAATTTCAAAAGTAAAAAACGCGGGCGGAAAGTTCGTCGATCGCTCATACCCACCATAACATTTCACCCCTTCTCCTTTCTTCGCCCTTCCCTCAACCTTTCCCCTCCACGGTCAAGATATTTTTACCGTGCTTTCACTCTTTCTCGTTACATGCTTTGTACAGGTACCAGGCGAATGATCTTCACTGCTTTTTCTTCTGAATGTATTCCCTCGTTCTTCGATCCCGAAGTTGCGATTTTTTTATCGCGACAACTTTCGTAATTTCTTTTATTGCTTTGAAAATAATAAAATCCGGTATTGAATAATGTGTTACGCTCTCGTCGTAAAAGATCATGAAACTTAATCCCAATTTGATTGTACTTGAGTGGATAAGATAAGCTCGAGAGCACGTGCTGTTTTTGTTATCATTTTCTGGATTTCGAAAAATCTATCTGAAAATATTCATAAAAAATAAAATCAGGAATAAATAAAAGTCCGAAAAGTATTCAGAACACTTCATAATTTTTTAACGTATCATGAATATTGTGAGATAATAGATTAAAAAGTGAAAAAAATAAGAGATAAAAGATAAATACAAAAAAATGAAAGTCCCAAAAGTTATCAAAGGTTGAGAGATCGGTCTCTGCCGTCTCTGCTTTTTTTCACAGTTACATATAAATACATATAAAGCTCGTGTGACATCTGCGCAGACGAAAAAACAAATCATCTGTCATTAAATACGATGAAGACGTCACTGCTCAGTTGATCGCGTTCTGAGTTCCCGGATAGAATAAATAAATTTAAATAATGTTATCGCCATGAAGTTTAACGAGAAGCAGCTGGCAGACGCCGGACAAGGCACGGCCGAAATCGAAGGTCGTTTGAATTACAAACGTCCACATAAATCAGGTTAGAAACAATCAAAAATTATTTTTAGGTTAGGTTGCGATACGGAAATACTTTAATTATAATCAAAATAACTATATTATTAGTATCGTAACTAAACAAATTATAAACAATTTATTTAAAAATATTATAAAAATTTCAACTGGATTGACTTTCATCAATTTTATCAACTATTTTGACACTTCCGAGTCAATTAAGCATTTAAATTACTAATAAATTAATTTTTATCTTGCAGCCTTCAAAGAAAGGTGGTTCAAATTAAAAAGCAATTTACTATTTTACTTCAATATCAACGAATTTGGTCAAATAGAGTCAAAGCCAGCAGGAATCATTGTGCTCGAAAACTACATTATTAAGCCTGACGACTTCGAAGGAGAGTTCGCATTTAGTATTATTTTTCGTGACGACGAGAAGAGACACATTCTGACTGCACGTTCGGAAGCACAGGTAGACGAATGGATAACCGCCTTGAGAAGAGCAAGTTACGAGTTCTGGAGATCAAAATTGATCGTACTGCAAAAAGTTTTGTGCACAAAGACTGGTAAAGATCCTCTCTTGCTGATTCCTCGAAATCATGGGACAATTAGGGATGAAAGTTGGGCGACGCCGACCTTCCGATCGCACGTTAATATTGTACAAGTATCAAACACGAAGGAACCAAAAGTAGAGAAAGAAAAAGAAGTCGATCTCATAACGTTTACGTGAAAATGTTTTTACACTTTGAAGGAACTGCTTGATAAAGGACTTGACAATGTGTTCTCATGTAACGAAAGAATGATTTAAAAACAAATGTACAATTATTGTTTTATGTTTACAAACTGTCTGACAAGATAAATGAAATGAAAATAATAGTCATACAAACAAGAGATTACGTCCACATAAGATTCTAGTATTTACCCCTATAATAATTTTTATTTTTTAAAGATCTATGTAAATTTTCAATAGTATAAACCTAAATTGTAGATGAATACTCTATTTTGAATAAAATAATTTTTATTATACGCTCCAGTTTCGACGAAACGTCAAAAATCTTTTTCCAAACATGATATAAATAATTGATATAAATGAGTAAAGTAAAGAAAACGATTTATTTATATTTTATATACATACTTAGAGAATTGACTTCACAGAAGTCTTTCTTAAAAGCTCGTTACGCGAAATGAATCCCTTCGGCGTTGAAAGCATTCAGAAGCCTGAAATTAAAAGAATTTGAATGTTTCAAATTGCTTTGAAAATTTGATGAGAATGAGAAAAGGAATTTTGCATACATAATAAAATCGTCGATATCCATCGTCCGTGCTCGTCGATTTTCTGCGTATTTTGTTTGTAAAATGTTGTTCACTTTTTCCTTCATGTCCAAATTTTCAGGAACAGCCTACGATTATAGAAAATGGAGATTTAATTGAAGAAGCAATTTATATATTGATTTTACATTTTCACGAAAACAAAAGGTGTACTCACGATATTATTAAGACTACAATGAATTTTGTAATTTTTTTCTAGCATCGAAATGACGGTCGAGTGTTTGAATATTGCAGAAAGAGATTTATTTTTCCTCATGAAAGCGATTCTCGTCAAACCATCCCATTCTTGATAGTTTATCGGTAAGGGCGGATTGTGCGGCTCTATCCTGACGACGCTTGACTCAACTTTTGGAGGAGGTCGAAAATTATTTTTTCCAACCTTCATGAGAGTGTCTACCTTAGCCAGTAATTGCGTATTCACGCTCAATCGACAATAATGCTTTTCACCAGGTTTAGCGACTAATCTGTCTGCAAATTCTTTCTGAAACATGAGCACTGCGCACCTGTAAAAAAAATTAATTCAGATTCAAAATACATGTAACTGTCTCACGAATAAAGTTTTACGTACCTAAACAACGGTCTGTGTAACAGTAATTTGAAAACCAACGATGATGAGATTTGGTACGGAATATTAGCAACACACAGGTTGAAGAATGGAAAATCGCTTTTGAGTACATCTCCCACCATAATCGTTAATTTGGATTGATAAGGAGTTCCTTGAACACGTTTCTGCAGTTCTGCTACCATCCTAGGGTCGATTTCGCAAGCTATGACTTTACTGCATTTTTCTAACATCTTTACTGTCATGTTTCCTGTTCCTGGACCGATTTCAAGTACAACATCCGTTGGTCTGATACCAGCTTTTTCAACCATACTCTGTATGATCAATGGATTTTTTAATATATGCTGACCAAAGTCCTTTGTAAACAGAATGCCTGTAATATAAAAATAATTATTAGATATTAATTTTTATTTCGAGGTTAGGTTACGTTTGAAAAGGTTACGTTCTTGAAGTCAAAAATTACTTTTTGACAAGCGTTCTTAAAGATCTAAAAAGTTTTTATATCATTAATAATTAAAATTCTTTGCAATATCCGTATGCCTGTATAAACAAAAAGTTGATTTATTTACAAATTTTTTGTTTTTAGAGGTTATGTTTGAACACATGCTTGTAGGTTTGAAAGTTCTTGAAATAATTCTCTTTAAAAAAACAAACCTTGTTTGGCAATTTCTGTGTGAACTCGGGATTTTGGAGTCGATCGTACTTTCGGCATTTTTATATAAATTATATATTTCTTTCCCTATTTATGTGATGTTGTTTTCTTGCTTTGAAGGATAAACACGAACACACTTGAATTCACGTGCGGCGCGCACATTCGCTCTCGAGCACTTCGACAGCGCCATTGTTTTTATTTTCTCAAATGTGCTACTCATGTTCTTGAAGTGAATTTCATTTATCACTGAATTATCTACAACCAGTCTCACGAGGAAACGAGAATTTTGCGTGAGTACCGAACATTGTTCCGAGCATCTTCGTAAGAGTAAAAAACGAACCTTTTTCAATGTAGTAGCAAAACAATGTAGAGCAAAACAATCTTGGAAGAGAAAAAAACACATGAGCAAATTTTCTGTCTCGTCTAATTTATTTATTGCAGTAACTTCGAATAAAGTCGTTTGGATGAAAGTTCGTCGTATGTTGGAAGGGTTTTTGGGCTATGCTCACGAAGAATATTATATTCTATACGATCAATCGGTGTAGATAATATCATATAAACAGACTTGGGTATTTAAATGATCACTGACGAAAGCTTGTATCCTCTCCTTCCGGGTGATAGGGGTGTACCTCTTCATTGGAAAAGTTTTAATCACACTATCGACAACGCTCTGAGTACGAATGTCAAGTCAGCCTCTGAGATCCTTTTGTATATTTTTCTACTAGTCTTACGAGCAAACGAGAATTTTGCATGAGTATCAAACATTGTTCTGAGCTTCTTCGTAAGAATAAAAAACGAAACTTTTTCAATGTAAGGAAAACAATCTTGGAAGAGAAAAAACACATGAGCAAATTTTCTGTCTCGTCTAATTTATTTATTGCAGTAACTTCGAATAAAGTCGTTTGGATGAAAGTTCGTCGTACGTTGGAAGGGTTTTTTGGCTATGCTTACGAAGAATATTATATTCTATACGATCATTCGGTGTAGATAATATCATAAACAGACTTGGGTAAATGATCACTGACGAAAGCTTGTATCCTCTCCTTCCGGGTGATAGGGGTGTACCTCTTCATTGGA
>JAPYYX010001434.1:0-25598 GCA_030522605.1 Cremastinae sp. B BG-2022a | reverse complement strand
AAAGACGCATGTGTAGCTCTACCAATGCACAAATGTTCAACTTTCTGCCCTGAAATAGGTGCGAAATATGCGTACTTTCGACCGAGGTATAAAGAAAAAGGTTTTTTCCCGAATCTCACCGAATTGTTACTGGAAGTAAAGCATACTTCTTTGAACATCGTATCCGTACAACGCCACCATTTGAATCCATACTCTGAGAATAGACACGAAAGCGTATGGTTGTCAGATTACGAACCTCTGGTGAACATAAATAAGTACACACAAAAGGCAAAATACAATAAACCTGCTACGGTATAATAATGATCATTATGTTTCATTGCACGTTTCAAATTGGAGGTACATATCGCGATATCGAAAGATGATTGAACGAATGAGATATTAGTCAGATAACGACCGTTCCTTCCATTTTTGTCAAGCTCTCGCAAGTTCTCTCGTACCAACATAATCTCTCTGAAGCTAGTATGGGTCGTACACATACACTCGTCAGTATAGGTATACATACAAGTGTATAACGTTGACTTACGATACCTCAGTGGCTCGTCATCGCGATATGGGCCATGGAGTTTCCAGGGTCGGGAGAGATACTACTATATAATTCAATTAATTAATTAATACTACAGTGTATACGAAGCTCTCTGACTTTATCTTTCTCTATGAAATGGAGGAAACATACTTGATTAATCAACACACGACATGACGAACAAATATTCGTCAGTTTCCTGGATGTGAGATAATCTGACAAATCAAATCTAGGCTATACAAATACAATAAATTTTCGGACGAATTTAGTGCATAAGCAGAAGCAATCGTTAACTTCCATAAGTTATTATTTTGCTAGTCCAAATGGGAAGGAAATATTAAAAACTAGTTACCGATGCGGATCACGATTGATGATAATGAAGAGGTAAATGAAATCGTTTCGATGACTGAGGGAAATTAAACTGGAAGTCTAATGAAGAAAAAGCGATTGAGTGCGACAAACAAACGAGAAGGAATAGGTAGACATTTTTCCGACCGAAGGGAGACGCACAAATCTCGTTGCTTTGATTCGTCTCGGTCACGAGAGGAGTCCTCACAGTGTACTCGTGCCGTATATGTATACGTGTATCCGTTATCGTGTGATTCGACCCAATTCTAATTTGTGACAAGATTGAGTACGTCGAGACCTCAGCCGCGTGTGTTTCGGCTTTGTAGGAATTAATGAGCCAAGCACCAAAGCGATGACAGCTAGAAACGCAAGTGAAGACGAAGTGGAACCACCGCCGCGATGCACGCTCGAATCAAATGTACCAACCACGCTTAGGACAAAATTAACTCGGATAATCTTTATAAAACTTTCGCACATTCTCTGGAATAATTAACTTGACATTTTAGGGGAAGTATTAATCTCAATTATTACATCAAGTCAGTAAATATACCAGAGAATGATAATGGATTACTGCCATCCTAGAAATATCAATCGTCCAAATTTCTCTCTTTGTAGAAAGAGCCTAACTTTGAAGCTTTGATGGACGATAAGGCAGATGTTCGAGCCGGAAAGCAACTCAATAATGACCTATAGCCGTTTGAGATACTGACCAAGGGCCTTCCGAGTACGCCAATCGGTACGTCAGAGAGTAAGAGAGATGTGCATTAGCGTTGAGCCTGTCGTACGGAGCGAAGAGGTCGAGTCATCGAGAAATGCTCTACGATGATATACCAGTCGGAAGGACTCTTGGGTTCATCAACTCATCTATGGTCGATGGTTACTAGCCCATAATTCTAAGAGCTTTCCAAGATGATACGTTGTTGCGGCTGTTGCATTAGATGTCTGTTACCTTATGCAGACAATTCACGGTCTCAGTATGGATTGCGCGGAACTTACTCGCCATACACCCTAATGAATTCTCTCTCTCCCCCCCTCTCTGATAAGCTTTGGATTTCTGTTGCGGAGCGGATTAAGCTTCCGAAACAGAAATGTCAATCGAGTTTCAGTTTCTCGCTAAATTTGTGCTTTCCCTCGAGCGCACCAGTTTCGATTTGGCGAAACTAGTTACGAATTCGTATCCTTTTTAAATCTCCATGCTTCTTGGTTGGTAGAGAATAGAAGATAATTCACGATACCAGAAATGTATTTTATGGGACATTTTGTTCATTAGGTATGGTTCTTTCACCGAATTTTTAATTTCTACACAATTCGAGTTAATATGATTCTAATTTTAAAACGAAAAATTGGCATATACGAACATTATTCTTTGGCATCATTCTAGGAAAATCTTAGTGTCATTCAGGAAACAAAAATGAGAAAATTAGAAGTGGCAAGCAAGCTCTCGATCGAGAGCCAGAACCAACTAAACAAAGTCTCAATGTATCAATGACGGGATAGTATGACAAAGTCTGAACATCAGCAGAGATACAGAGTTAACAGATACGTGCAGCAGTTTGGTGCATCGTATACGAGAAAAGTCTACGAACCGAGTGGAAATGGCTGCGATATTGACTTTGTTTCGAAGCGAACGGATTCGCGCACTTTCGCTATATTTGATATAACTACGATATATCCTTCTGCCAATTGTATATAACCATCTAGCACGTGTGCATATACACTTATGTCTAAAAATACACGTATATAGTGGTACATGGAAACTGTTATTGGAAGTTCCTTCGAGAGGATCGTTCGGCTCGACGCGCACCGGCATCTCGACCAGGACACGTTCACTGAACCATGATGCAGATTGCAATTGCCAATATAAGACGAGCGGAGAGATCGAGGCAAAGGAAAGGGCTTGAGAACTCCACATGAGTATCGAATTCGCCGTCGTTTTCTCTTGACACAAAATTTCGTTACTACAATCGTTACTGCTTATGTATGTATTTCTCTGTTACGATCTTCCCTTCTACTGCAACGATGCCGGTCCAACCTGAACTGGCAATATTCATGAATGAAATAGTCAACGATTAGTACTCCTAATCTTGTTTTCCATTTGTCCAGAGAATAAGCACTTTCTGGAAGAACAATATAAATCTATTTGTATAAATCATTATAGTAAAACAACATTCATTTTACTCATCAAACGAGAGTTTTCATAAAGTGTGTTGATCACCAAATACAAATGTCCCCTACAGTTTTATATCGATTCTGGAACTATTTTTGAAGATATACCGTAGGTTTCATAATTTTTTTGCATCAAACTTACATTATTTCCTACAAGAACAGATTTATACCGTAACAATTGAGTCACGCGTAGGTTCATCGAGTATTTGCTACGAACAAAGTAAAATGAAAAACTTTTCATTCGGTATATCACGTTGCAAAGCGGACACATTGACTCAGCAGATAAGATTTCAGGATATGGAAGCACTATGTATCCGAAGATCTGTTGGTTCCGTTGGTGCTCGCCTTTCTACATTTATATAGATAACTCCTTTCCTTTTTTTCTCTCAAATGGCAATTCAAGATTTCCTGAGGCTACTATCTCCCAGTGTCTGAGGGTGGCATATGAGTCTTCGTGAAAGAAGGTTATATTCGATCGCGTGACACTATCGTGCCGCATATCGGACTCGGACGCGCCAGAGTATATCCAACGTCGTCACTTCGTTCAGTATATCGTTCACAGAGAGGACCTGGGATGGACGAGAGGATATAATCCTTATCCGCGCGTGTTTGCATATTGGCGGGTCTTTCGAGAGCTTTCACGCTCCTAATTAACATCGGAAGGTTGGAGCGGAGCGCGATTAGGCATATTGACTATCAGAAAAGACAGGGCGTAATCCACGCGATTAAAAGCCCTCGAAGCAACTCCCTCAAGGCCCTTTTGTGTACAACGAGAATGGCAATTCTCCTCCCTCTTCACGGCTTTTCGTACTTATACATGAGTTGTGCTGAGTAGAAATTGTGGTGCTGCTTCCACGCAGTAGCTCTCACTGCGGCTATAAATCCGACACGTGGATAAGCCCTTATCGCGGGACTTTTCTTCGTGGTTACCCGCAACGGATTCTACTCTTTCTCTCTCCTCTGTTTGCCGGATAACTATACCTGTACGCAAACCTCGTAACGAAGAGAGCGCAAGCTTTTAACCGTTTTTAGGGCACAGCACCTCCAACACTTTCGAGTGTTTAACCGTAAACTGTACAAACATCGAGCTACTCGGGATGAATGAGGTATTTTTAATCAAAAATTTGTGATTCCGGATGTTCTTTCTTATAAACTCCGCTACATTTGAATCCCAAAATGTTTTTCGTAAATGAGGTAATAAATTATGTAAATTCAATTGATATAAAAAAGAATTATTTCACGTGCATATAGAGTACTTGAGAGATATTTAGATTGAACTGCTGAAAAAATCCAGTCTATGTTACGGCAAATGAGATTCTCGTCACGTTTCACTTATCGCATGCGTTAGATTTGGCACAATTGGCTCGAAGCGATCGATTTCCGAGAGGCTATATAATATCCGGATAAGATCCGCTCGCGCGAGCAATCTCTTCGTCCGCGTATACCTATCGCATACGTATAGTATGCCGGGTATGCACGATGTGGCCAGCTCACCTCCTATCATCCATTACTTATCGATATTGATATTCGAGGACATCTGTCCCCTGGATCTACACGCTTGCACAGGCTTCCACCCGGTCATCCAAAATAGTGAATGCGCCGGATGTTATGTGATCGCTGAGTCCGAAATCCTTCAACTCCGGAAACAGATTTTACCTTGGAGGCTTTTACGCCTCGAAATTGATGTCCAACTTCTATGGCCAAATACTTATTCCTGCTACTATGCTTTAGTTTATTTTGCGATTATGTGTATTTTCGATGCGTAAGACAGAATACTTTGAGGAGAGTGAAAATTCATTTGTGTAGTATCGGGACGTTTGGTATTTTTTCGCTTTCATTTTTCTTTACGACTTCTGTGTGCGTAGTAATTTTTAAGTAGGCATAGCGCTAGTTATAAACGAAGTAATGAATGAAAAATCCTTGCTTAGGAGTTTTCCCCCGACCTGTAGCGTTACTTGTAGGATTAAGGAAATAGATGGTAAGCGAATAAAAAAATGGACTGAAGCAAAAAAAGGAGACTCGAGCTGGACACCGTTCGTCAAACGAAGAGGACTGGCAGATTGTACAGAGCTGTCGAACGGAATAGTCGAGTCGGGTCACACCGCGTGAATCTTACATATTAAGCAAATCAATGAATAAATAAATATTTTTAGTACATCATTTAAACTTGGTGTCAGAGTAAAATCACTTTCTATCACTACATTTTCAAATACTTTGAACTATTGAAGCTTTTGGTAAAAGATATTAAAATTAGTTGCGGGTCAGAAATGAAATCTTACGCATCGAAATTTTGGTCGGTACCACATCAGTACAATTTATTCCCTACATACTACCTCTAATGGCACAAAGTTAGCGATATGGTGATACAGTAAACATATTTTATAGCGTCCTTTGAATGCAATGAATGAATGAAACCTGAATTAGTAATCAAACTTTTGAAAAAGTAAGAGCTAAAAACTTCCTATCAGCATATGTTGCTCAGCAGTAATTATGAATCTACGTCTGCATTAATCTCGGACGCTTTTAATTGTTAAGAAACAAGCTATTAGCTAGCGACATAAATAACGAAAAGATTAAATTCATTGAAGAGGGAGCGTTCAACGAATCATCCGGAGGGGATGATATAAAACGGGATGAGAAAGTGTGTTAAATGAGTCTCGTAACGCCGAGGTTCTTCGAGCTCGATCAGAGCTGTTTTCCGCCCGAGCTGGAGATTTCGGATTGACCCATCACGATCAGGGCAGCACTCTCTTTAAATTGTTCCGTGAAACGAATTAACGTAACGCACGCAATGCACTTTAACTTATTCCACGTCGGCACGTATCTGAACCGGTTTGAACCGGGACCACGGGCGCGAGAACGATGTAAAATATGTTTCCGTGGCATGAACGATACACACAGCTTCGCGGCGCGATAGAAATAAGCAAAAACGTGGGGAGGGTGAGAAGAAAAAGAAAAAAGGGACAGAGGGTACAGAAAAAGTTCCTAGCCGCTTGGTTCCCGGGGTGATCATGTACAGAGGGGACAAAAAAAAGCTGTGGCTTTTCTTCCAGCGCGGGAGCATGTTATTGCTCACGATGAACAAGCTTTATAAAAGCTCGTAAACATGATGACTAACACACACAGTATCGTTGCGATATAGCCTCGCTTATGAACGAACGAATAGGAAAAAAGAGAAGAGTGAAAGAGGGTCAGAGGGTATCGCGTGGCTCGAGATTTTGCGACGCCGAGCAATTTACTAACGAGACTCGATTTTCCATTAGATTTATAAAGGTACAGATATACATAAGAATATCATAATTAGTTATAGCAAGTCTTTCGGTGAATGGACATTCACCGTGACTTTTGTGATTTAGTGAACGGAAGCCCGGCGGATGGACGTTGAAATAATCGTTAATCGTGATCCGGCTGTCGAGGGACCTCGCAGTTCCGACAGATTTCAGAACGCGCTGAATCATACGGGGCATGTCCTATTAACTCGGTTCTATTTTCCACGAGTGTTTATATTAATGCGTCGCTTCTGTATTGACGAAATTGCTAAACTAAAATAGGGAAGCTGCGACGGAAGTCACGGGCGAGAAGCGATTCGATACGCCATAAACAATCGAAATCCGATACGCGCTCGAATTCACTTGGGCTCATTTTCGCTCCGATTCACACACGTCCACAAATTCCTTGACGTCGAAACGTGTGTATTGATGATGTATTGACACGCGCGAGTGTAATGTGGACGCGTTTTTTCCAACGATTGCAAAGACTCGACCGACATTCACGTATTTTCAAAATTTCAATTTTTCATTCGATCGTGCACGCGCGTCAATCCATTCATAGTATTCCCCAACATGAAACATCTACACTCTTTCGTCGCTTAAATGAAAAATCGGACAAATAAATGTCTCCAAGATTAATAGGGGATATCGAAAATTTGAGCGAACGTGCGTGCACGTTGAATTTGAAACCAAAAATTTTTCATCCCGAAATCTATAGCATCTATATAGTTTAAAATTGCAGAATGATAATCGTCAGATCATTGGGAGTCAGCGAAGAATCTGAAGGCCCAAAGGTGTCCTGAGAGGACAATTTATCACTATGCAACTTCAAGACGATGCTGTGCCTATTTACAGTAAAATTGAATTTTTTTTAATAATATTTTAAGCTTTTGATTATGGTAAGAATTGTAAGCAACAACCAGCGATTCCCAATGCTTCTGATTTTATTAGCAATTACCGTGGCAGAACACGACCGCCACCGTCATGAAACCCCTCGTCGCGCCTACAATATGGCTAGCAGTATAATTGTAAAAGATTTTGAGAAATTTCCTCGCTCGATTTATATACGTTAATCCCCAATTTTTTTGACGAACCTTTTTTTATTATCCTTCTGTTTAGCACGTGCTCAACACCCTTTTGCTACCCTCAGTTTTCCAATCTTTCACTGGCAATAATTTTTGCTTGTTGTCGCAGCCACTTTCCAAAAAAACGAAAGATCCCGTTATATTTCTCCCACTCTCTCAAAATATCACCCCCATTCGTTTCAACGAGTGAAGCACCTTCAGTTTTTGTAGACACTTCAGATTAGAATATCTTATTGGTACTCTTCGATAAGTACATCCGAGCCTATTCAAAGCCATTTTGATCGGTTTCGTCCGAAGCTCAGAATTGTATAGAAACTTCAACATCAATTGTTTGCCTATCACTAGAAAGCGTAGCACGGGGTTGGTCCGGCATATAAAAATACAGTCCACTTTTAATTGAAATATCTCGACAAGGGATATTTAATAAAATCAATAATCTCCTTCCATCCACCCATGATCCTTCAAGTAGTATCATGGGATACATGAAAGAGACGGGAGACTTACAACCATGCCATCTCATATTTCATGAAAAAGAGCAGATTAACAGGAACGAAAATTTGTCCGTTTCACACTGCCAAACGAGTATATGCATCAAGTACATTGCGCGGGGTAAACAGGTTTGTCGAGTCTTTTTAAATGCTTGCGTATAGGGGGGTTAGAGTAGATAATTGGTGAATTCAATTTATTTCCGGTCTCTCTGGTATAATTAAATTCGAATAAATAATCTCGCTTTTTTCGTACGATGTTAAATTTGGGATGAATGCACAAAATTTATAGTCTTCTTTCCAACGATTATTACTCTTTTGGTTATTCACCGGTATGCGCTTATTCCTCTTTTCTCGGTTCTTTTTCGGTGCCCGTGCCGGGGGCATTACGTCGTCGCTCTTTCTTCATTTCATTCCGTGTGCCCTTGCAATTCTCACGGCTTAACGTTCTCACGCCACGTGGAACTTCGTTACTCGTCCACACGGAGTACGTAGAACATCTCAGAGTTGAGTGCGACTGACCTTACCTCGGGACGATTACGCTGAATTTTTAATTAAAAAATTCTATTAATTCGTGCCCTGGGGAAGTTTCACGTTCACAAGGTGAACCGGCGGATGGAGGAAGCGGCTGTATGCTCGAGCTGGAGAGAAAAAGAGCGAGAGGCGAGAAAGGAAAGAAAAAGATGCGTGAAGAAGGGAAGAGCTCAGGTGGTGATCCAAAGCATGAACCACTACCGGGGTCCCCTCATTCTCCTTCGGGCGATATTATAAAGGATATACATAGTTTTTAAGAAAACCCAAACCCCCGTTGTACCTGTTTTCCTTGCACACCCCCGGAACTCGAAGGAGCATTTGCTCCCGCTCTCATTGCTTTCAGTGGAGAGAGGAAGAAAAAACGAGGATGGAAAGAGGCAAAAAAATAATGAAGATAATTGCACTGCGAGGGCGAAAAGAGGAGAGGACACCGAGAGTGGGAACAAATTCTGAGGCCGAGAGCTTGTAATGGCGAGGTAAAAACTGCTATTCTCATGCCTCGAGGGTCCGGAGCAAAAAAACGAGAAATGATTACACAAGTGTTGTGAGGAATGGGGTTCAGGAACATTGGATCTGGCTGTTTTCTACCTTGCGCCTCGAGCGTTATCCTTTCACTCTCTTTTTTTCACTCTCCGGCATACCCTTTTTTCTCCTTCCCACCTGTCTCTATCCTCCTCGCTGTCTGCTTCTCACTCATTTCACTCTCCAAACTAACTCATGCGCTCTTCCTCATTTTATTCAATGCTTCGTGACGTTTTCGCCAATCCTCTCTCGCGCCTGGCTAATGAATACTAATTTTTAATTTAAGTGTGTTTTTAACTTCTAGGTTACATTATTCCCGTTGCGTATTCATACGTAGTTACGGCAAAAACGTATGCGCAGTGGCTGACAGGTGCACAATTATTTTCCCGACGGTTTTAGCACTGGAAAGAGAACTCGAAGTTAATATACGCGCGAGAAAATGAAGACCGGAAGCGATGACCTCGTTCATTCGCGTTTTCTCCTGTCATCGTCTGACGTGTCTTTCAGGTTAAAAGTTCGTCGGACAGGATTATAATCCTGGTTGATGCGCGTAATAACGTTCACTGTTCATCAGTAGAAAACAATAACGCCTTGATTGTGAAGGATCGGGAGTAATAAATAATTGATGAACGATGAGCTTTCTCGATTCTAAAACCGTATGACCAAAACTGTCACGAAAATATCAAGACCCGAGTTACAAATATATTTTCAACTGAATATGTCATTGTACAATTCTCTCTTATTTCTTACTCTTGTCATGTTAAAACTGAGGACGAATCTTTTCGCTCGAGGTATACCGCTGATCGTTTCTCGCAATAAAGTCGCGAGGAACAATTCATCTCGAAGAGAGAGAGAGAGAGAGAGATAGATGAGGAAAATGTTCTTTTAAAAAGCCAATAAGGAGTTCGCTCGTTATTTGTCTTTGTCTAAAAATAGTAGAAAAACGAAAACGTACGCGAAATGAGATCTCCGAGCGGAATAAACAGCGCTCCTCTTGGAAAAAGGATTTTTCCTTCGATCGATTAATCCTACCAGGGTTTGTACGTCATTTCTATAAAAGCAGCTTCAATTCGAAATTCCAGAAAAGGATTATGGAAGTCTCGCGGAGTACGCGTAATTCATTTTCTCGTTCATAACTCGAAACTCATTGTCTCGAGGAAATATCGATGATTTGTTGGAAAGAGATAATCTTGTCAAATTGATCGAATATGATTGGCTAAGAGAAATGAAAGAAAAATGAGAAAAGAAATGAAAAAGATCTCTCTTATCGTTGCGTACCATTTGTTTTCTCATTTTCCTTTTTTTCTGCGAAATTGTCAGTTTGATCGATGAAGACGCATCTGTGTCCAGAACACTGCAATTAGTCGGAAATTCGTTGCAGAATCAATATCGTCGAAGTGGGCGGAAAAGATTTTTTTTTCACCTCTTCAATCGAAATCGAACCGGACTTCCGGTCTGATTTTTGTTTGAATCGTTTGAATCCATCAATAACTTCCCGTCCAGGAGCCAAATCGTTCGACGTATACGATGAGTTTCTGCCACATCAGCTCTCTAAGAACCTTACGACGAATTAAAGTTTATCAAGGAGCTATCCCAAAGTTAGGGAGAGCCGAAGAAAATGTCACAGATATAACTTGCAATCCAATTTCTCATGAGGTTAAACCACAGATGATCGAATGAAGAAAACGCATTCGTCCAACATTTGTTCGTGTCGTATACCTCACGGGATCATCGAACTTTAAATCGCTGAATCATTGCGACATCACTTTCCGCTATATAGACAAAGTTTGTTGGAACAATTATTTATTAATGCATACACTTTTACATGCTAATAAGGTAAAACTATTCGAGCACGTTTGGAATAGACTTCAAACAGCAAAGTTGTGTTCCAGTGTTAGATATTTTCTGAGAGGATGAATTAATTATAAGTCTAGAAATATGATTTTTATGATGGACTATAAATATTAAGACAAATTCGAGGCAAACTTTGTCTTAAATGCAGAGAAATTATGGTCATGCTCCAAAATTGTTTCAATTAGAAAGAAAAATGTCGAAATCGTTGAATTGAGCGATATTTTCATCTAAGAGTGTACATACAGTGACGACTATTCATTCAAAGAAAAATATTTCGACGGTTGGATCCGTTCGAATCTCGGCTGGCTCTCTCTCTCTCTTCCTCTCGTCTCTCTCTCTCTCTATCTCTTTACTCAGACGAAGCTGAACCCGAAATCTACGCAGAGACTGAATGCTAGCCCTTCGCCTAATTCCGAGGGAATTCACGATTCAGCAAGGAGGTGATTCGTTGTCCCAGAGCACCGGAAAAGCCATCAGGGGAAGGACTTATCGCGGTCTCGATCGTAAAAGAAAGACGAATATAAGCAAAACTTTTATTATTCTATCCCTAAAAAACGTATTATTATAAAATTATAGATATGACAGTACAATATAACCGGATAATTACATTCATAAGGTTATTTCAAAATAATATAAAAGATAAAATACACTTTATTTTTGATTGGACAATTACGTAAATCGGTGCCAAAAGTCAATGAACAGTAAGAAAGGAAAATCGAAAAATAAACATTGCAGCGAAATCCCGTGACAACTGACGAGACCGAAAGACTGAATGGGAAAAAGGGGAAGAATTTGAGATACGAAACGACAAATTTGCAACGGTAAATCCGTCGAATGAAAATCGATTCCGCGCGAGGCAAAAGCGCTTGCAGTGAACCGGATACGGGTAATTTGTGACACGCGATCGCTTTGCCCGCCTCCTCGCGCTTTTATTTCCTACTCACTTTCACTCTTCTTCGTTTTTTTAAACATTTTTCTCTCCTTTCCTTACGGTGGTTGCATCTAATTTGAAAACTTCGAGATTTCGTCACGGAATGTATTTCCCGTGAAATTCATTGTTTTACAGAATGTAGATATATGTATATGCAGCTCTGCGCCGACTCTATACTTCTCCGTTCCTCTTTGATTCCTCATGAATGAAATTTCCAAAACTTTCGCAGTGCCAACACATCAACCCAGATACGAAGAAAACCAGATTTAATATCATTATACCAACACATTTCGAGCCACCGAATATTGGTATAGATCAAATAAATCCCCGATTGAGTTTTCGACTCTACGCTAATTCTGTCGAACAAAAAAGAGAGGATTTTACAAAAATTATAGAAAATTTACGATCTTGGAAAAGTAATCTCGCCATGAAATATCAATGAAGACATTTTGCTCGAATCTTCTCACTTTAAGATATTGAATTATTCAATACTGATGTCAAATAAATGTATATATGAAGAAAAATTCTTCGTCTCAGACATAAAATGCATTTAAATATTTACAAAAATTTACAAAAATTCGACTGGGTATTATATATACTGCGATATATGGAAACATTGTATTTGCATTTCTATGCTAAAATAAAATTATTTAAAATATTTTTTGTATTTTAATCGTAAGTAAATTATAGGCACTAGTCTGCTGCAATTACGTCTAGCACTCTTTCTCTCTCTTTTTTTCTCAATTTTCACAAAGGCAACAAAAAATTCATCGTAGATGAATTTGATATATTAATCTAAATTAAAATATATTTCTGATATTTAATGGTTGAATTTTTCATGAAACCTCATTCCATCATTTAAAATGTTACCTCGTGCAATGAAAAGTCATATTTTTTCCACTTATTACGCAAACATCAAGCGAATTGCATTCCATTCAAAACGAAATAGTGCATTACTCTGAATGCTCAACCCAATTTGAGGGGATTATACGGGTACTCGGAAATGCTGTTTAAGGAGTCACTGAAGACGAGAAATTTGACATTATGTAGATATATTAATGCAAATATTTATACAAGCCGCTCCTATATGTGTATAGAAATTGCAGGGAAATCGGTGAGACGCGGCTTGCGGTGAACGGGCAGAGAGGTTAACGCGCTCTATCGTGTTTCACTGCCGGATCTTTCGTGGGTAGGCGTTGCGCTCTAAATTGATAATTATTACTGGCGCGGTGTCTCGAAGCGCTATAGAGCATCAGTCTCTTGTGTGTGCGCGCCCACATGCACACGTAGAATTTCGTGAATCCACAGAAAGGTTCACGCACACAGAAATAGCGGATGGGAGCGGATTTCGCTTCGTCTCTCGACTGAATGCGAACTGTGTGTATTTCTGTACATTTTCCCTTTCCCAGACTTCCTTTCGAGCGGTAAACCGCTTCTCCTTTTTTGAGCTCCCTTATTCTTCCGCTTTCCCCGCATTCACGGACCTTCGACTGGTGCCTACCCCGCGCGAATACCGCGCGAGTCGGGACTCCGCTCCACCGCGAGTATCTCACAAAAACCTCGACGAATGGGGCGTACCTTTTGCGTCTAGCGTCTTGCTCGAGCAGCCGAGAGATAATAAAAATAAGAGAAAAACGATGAAGAATCCGATACTTTCTTAGGTCTGCTGTGTGCGCGGGGGGGATTAAAAGAGAGACGTACTGGGAACGACGTGTCGAGCCAGACTCTCATTTCCGCCGGGCGGAAAAAAATGTAATATTTTGTAGCAATTATTGCGGCAACTTTCGACTCTCAATCTCTGTCCCTGCTTCCGCGATCTCTCGCTCCCCGGCGCAAATGAAGAAATTTTCAACATCCGTTTACATCCACTTGGGCCGCAGCGTAAATTTGTCCCTTCTAATTTCATACTGCCGTGAGACTCGCCAAATATTTTTATAACTGGTTAATTTTGTTTTTTTTAATGAATAGCATATGCCTGTAATATATATATGTATACTCGTACATGTGTGTATGTAATGTAAATAGGTGAAAAATGTTTTGACTTTTCGGTCACCGCTGAAACCGACGAGACCTCTTTTTCTGAAAAAATCGTGCGGTTGAGCTTCTCTGGTACGTTGAATTTTAATTTGCGCACGGTTTTTCTTGTTGCGCGCTGCAGACATACAAAACGAACCTTGGATAACGAGATTTGAAGATAAGTCTTCTCGTGTGTTTGATTTGGTTAAAGTGGACTGCGGGGCGAGTTTACAGAGTGTACGCCCGGACTGCGAATCCATGGATCGCTTACACGAAGGATATATCCCATTATGGGTGATACGGGCGCTCATCGCAACGTTCACGAGGTTCTCTTTTGAGAGCACGCGAGTCAACTTATTTTCACGTAACTATAGCGCATTACACCCTCTGTTTACGCTAGGTCACTCGATACTTTCTATAACCATCAAAAGCTCGCACAGCTCAAAGGCGAAATTTACACAATCCTTCGAATTCGCGCTGAATCCCATTAGAAAATAATCTCGGAAAATAAACTTCTCATTCGCATATTATATGCATAAATACGTAATTCTTAACCTCTGTTTAATTTCTATTTTGAAAAGAGCTTCTTGGAACATTTTGAGAGAACACTAACGCTTATTATTAACGCTTATTATTTTAACACGTAAGAAACACATTATTATTTTATTGTAAACGAAAACAGAATTTTGCGAAAAATAATGAACGTTTGACTGAAAATTATTGAAATGCTAAATATGTTTTGTCAGAATCGTTTAAGAGTGAATCCAGATGCGCTTTCGTTTTCTCTCGAAATGAATTTATTGGGAACATATACTCTCTCTGAGGTATCAGTTTGGTATGCCCCGGAAATTCTATGCCCGTTTTGTGCTGACATCGGAAATCAGGAAGAACGCAGCCTCAAGAAAGGATAAATGAGGGCCAATGGCCCATCCGGGATGACTATACATAATGACAGAAGTGCTCTTTGTTCGCTAACCGATTTCTGATGGCTCATCGAACGATCCACCTCTGAGTCACCTTTAATGATGTAGATAATGGACCGCGCTTCTACAAACTGGCAAACACATGTCCCCCATTGATTTCGTATGCGAGCACACCAGCTTTGAGAAATTCGCCTCGCTTCGGTCGATTCAGGCTCTCATGCATATTATAAAGTACATTGACGAGTAACTGCATGTGCCGACTCGAGATCGTGTGCACGCTCGAGAGGAGGCTGTACGCACGCGCTGCTAAACAGAGGAGGCCCGACATGCGTGTGACGTGAGCCAGTTATTTCCACACAACTATATCAAGTTCCCCGAGTCAATTGGTACGAGGTAGAACCGTCGTCGCCACCTCGACATCGCCTTCCCGACCCTACATTCCCACCAACAACAAATTCAATATAATACATTTCTCCCCAACTCGCGAAATAGAAAAAAAAAAACGAAAACCAAAAAAAAAATAAAAAAATCGATTAAACTTTCTTCTCAGGTCTAACGGGACCGGAAATGTTTCAAAGTATTTTTGAATAGAGATGAAGCAAAAATATGATGTTTTTATACAATTCAAGAAGGAGAGGGGCAATATTTGCCAAAAATTGAATTTTTCTCCTGAGAAGGAGTGGCCCATGTACGGGGTAACAATATCGGGCAGTGGAATAGCTCTCGGTAACCCCTATAGCTTGTGCTTGAAACTAGCTTGCCTTGCCGCTTAAGTTTAAACACTTGCCCCAGAAAATTGGAGCGAGTTAATTGGTTAAATTCTCGTACACACGAAACGCGACCAAGGAGAGAAGACGAGGAAACGAGAAAAATATATATGTGTATAGAACTCATTTAGAATTTTCCCGAGCGATATATACGAAGAAAAGATAGTTTATTAATGCCGTGACCGGAGATTTCCGGCATTTAAAATAAAACGAGAAAATAAAACATGTGCTGAAACGTATGAAAAATATAAAGAATGCACGTGTATACGTATATATTCGAACTTAGGTATACATTCTCTAACGAGGGTAATACATAGAGCTTTTTTGCTATGTAGGAAAAAAAAATATAAAAGTATTTAGACACCGAGTTTAAATGAGGGAGGGGTGGGCCTTTCATTTATTTTCGCAGGCAAGCTCCGGTATTCCGGCGATAAAGGACTTTGGCAGCGATTGTTTGAGAAAAACGTATTAGCGGGGCCCATTGAATTGGCTGGAGCGCGAGAAACGACGAAAAGGTTGACGGTCGAGGCGACTGGAAGATTCACAGCTTCAATGTTGCTCCGGGAGTACGGGGAGAGTTCTCGTTTATCGAGTTCGAACGCTCTTTATGTGTGTTTATATACGTTTTTATGTGTTACATAGAGAGATTTATAAAGCTGCAGTAACCGCGCTTTTCAACCTCGTGCTAAAAGGGTCATTTGTGAATTCTCAGCTATAGCCATTATTATTTCGAGATTTTCAAAGCTACAATCGCACGTCCCTGGCTTTCTCTCATTTTTCTTCTTCTTATTCGTCATGTACATATACATATATATGTACTTATTGGGTATACAATCAACGTAGAAACTGAGTTGGAATATGAAAAAAAAGTATCAGGAGGAAGGAAAGCAAAAAATGAAAAACGTCCCAAAGTTATTCAGCAAAATTTTGTGACTGCTGGGGCTTATTCGATAGCACTGGAAAATCGAAAACTTCCGGACCGAGGATTTATATATTGAAATATGAGAAAAAAACGATGAGGATCGAGAACCTTAAAAAATATCATATATTGCGCCAATTAAACTGCCAATAAAAAAGTTCAACCCTATTTGTGCAAAATTAATGAGGTCGGATTTTCTTTTTTCGTTCCCTCTTCTTACCATAATTCTTTTTCTTCATCGAAGCAAAGATTTGCTTGCTGTGTTGTTCACGAATTCGAAATAATTAAATACACCGAACATTCATTCATACATGGATATAACTTTCATCCGGGCGTGAGAGAGCAGCTTGATTATTTTCTCATTCGCAGCACAAAAAGGCTGCACCTTTTCATTCAACCGGATATAAAAACTACTATTAATTTATAAAGTTAGCCAAGCGGGCAACCGTTTCTCCAATAAGAGAGAAGTCTCTGTCAACTGAAGCGTCGAACGATATCGCTCCGTCGTTAGAACGGACGAAGATTAATTTTATTCTTCTAAGTTTGCGATGCGAATTGTGCGAAAATCTTTCCTTGAGAATTATTCTTTCCCGAAAGGACAGGAAAGTTTTCTTTGAATATTCGCTTCCTCTTCATATATGAAATAAAAAGCACGCGTCAAAAGGCTTCAATACTTCGCACTGAATGCTAATAAACTCTGCGTCCCCCCGCCCCGCGAAATTCTCTCGGAGATGGGAAGGAAAAGAACGGTGTAAAAAAGACAATCATACAGAAGAGACGCGAGGACGTGCAAAAGCTCCCGTCGACTCGCAGATCACAAAAGGGAGTAATTAAACGCTCCGCTGACCGTACTGATTGCCTTTCCAAATGTACTCAACGCTGTATCCGTCCCGATTGAAAGTTCATGACGATTGAGAAGCGCGGAAACGAGGAGAGCCAAGAAACTGACGACGATCTTCGTAAACTTTCACCCCCCGAAGTTTCGCGTCGACGAAAAAATTATTCGAGCATTCGCACTTGAAACAAAGATTTTATTACCGTCTCAAGGTTGTACGCAAAAAAATTATTATCTCCTTATTATATTTTCGCGCAGGAACGAAGGAATCGCACGAGCCTCGAAAATGGGACGAATGTTTTTTTCTCGTCTCGAATCCGAAAAGTTTCAAACGAAAGTGCAGAGGCAAGAGCAAAGAGATAGGATATCTCTCGGGAGAATCCTTCGAGTAGGATCATCTTTTTTCACCGCGGGAACGTCGTGAGTTTTTCACTCGCGATGAATCGTGTGTTTATGCACACATAATTTTGCGGCGGAGAGTTGAAGCTCTTTCTCGCTCTTCGTCGGACTTTCTCCCACATCGGCGATACTCTGTATAGAAAGGCTGTTTACATCTCATTCATTTCGCCGGTGCAAAAGGAGGCAAGAAGATGGAGAAAAAAGACGCGCGAGAAATTGCTGTTAAAGCCCGGCGAGCACGGGATCTTGGCAAAAGACCATCGCGATTCTTGTTACGCTTGAGCGTTCGGGGCACACCGACCGAACTCTTCTCGCTTCAGCCCTCCTCTCTTACTCCCACTGATCCTATAAAACGACCGTAAAACAGGCTAACAGTTTGCCTACCGTTAACAAGGCTGTATACATGTAGATGCACACAATATCACCCTTAAATATTCCTTTTATTTTTCCATCATATACGTGGGTACATTATTTTGAAATTTAATCGCGAGTCGGGATTATGCGATTCGATGCTTCAACACCATTTTTTGTCTACATTTACAATGTCGGGGAAACTTGTTTCACTTCCGAAAATTAAACTTTATACAAGGATGCTTTTTCCGCATTGTCGTCGTGAACTGATAATCAGCCAGATCACTGAAGACTTTGATATTATTTTGTAATTGTGCATGCCCGGGTATTGTTGCATTTCGAGCGTGACATCGCTCTTTCTCCGCACGGTTCCTCCCGCTCAGGGTTGCAAGGCCTAAATTTACCTGTCCTCGGTAATACGGAGAAGGAATTGTCGAGAGGTACAGGCTTGTCAATAATAATTGATAACGTGAATTAGTTAAAATATGTAACAATACTGTATATTTACTATTTGGTTGAAAGAATACAAATGAATAAGACGGAATAAACGGTGTGAAATACAAATTGGACAAGTTATAAGCCGGTCGGTTCGGTGTCTTATAACTGCCGGAGACGAAAAAGCGTCACGAGATAATTGTTGTAGGTCTTGTCTCTTCGCTCTTCGAGATTCGACTCGAAGACTTACGCGTACGAATCCTCTCCCGAAGCCTCGATTCGAGAGTAACCGATACTTTCAAAATTTCAAAAACTCTTCAGCCTGTCTGATTCACTGGTTTCCACTCGATTTTTCATTATTATAATCTAATCAAGCTCTCTTTCTTTCGATGACTACGGATTAAAAAAAATTTCCTACATTGTTGTCATGCTCGAAGAGAAATGAAAATATTCACGAAAACCATACACTGTGGACACGTCACTGTCTATAAAACCATATATGCGCTGAAACTGAATTTACTTGAAAACGGTTTCGGACCGGATATCCAAGAGAATTTTTACAGTGAGTGATATTTATACGCTGAAAATAATTAAATGTCAACCATCATTATAGAGATCGAACGAAATGTGAATAAAATACCAATTCAATTCGTAAATGAAATATCCGAGAGTGCACAAATACAAGCTTGTCAAAAAACGATTTTACTTTTTCGAAAAATTCTGTAAAAATATTTATTTTGCCCCAAAGGCAGCGGTACATCATCTACATTAACGATCGAAGCTTCATCAAATTTGTTTTCCGTTAGTGACATCGAAATAGCCGAGGCAAAATCAAAGCACGAAATAAAAAACCAATACTAGAGACCAAAATACACGAAAAAAGTACAAAAAATTCTTGAATTTTCTCGTCCATCCAAAAACGTCAAAAGTATTACAAGATTGAAAGCAATCTCGGATAAATGGTTGTTTTATTATATCACCCCCGCATTGCCAACATTTTTTTCTATCAATGGAAAAAAAGTTGTACGAAAAGCGTACCAGTCTGCCGGATGAACATCAATAGTCCTTTTCCAATCTGCAAAAAAGAGAGACGACCGCACGAGGGAGCGGCCTCTCTTCCTCCCTAAAAACGTAGGTGGTTCGTTAGCGCGAAATGTTTCTACGGTCGCGGATTGAAATTGGGTGATAACCAAAGGGAACAAAAATATAGAGATGGCAAGAGAGGTAACCCAAGGCCGGTCGCGCTACTGAGTAGTGAGTTCTCGCTCTCTGTAATTTACTCGCTCGTGAGGAGTTGTCGAGTACGGCATGTGAGAGGGTAAATGTGTGCTTGACACTCAACCTGTCGGAGATCGTACCGTCATGCTCATGAGGCATAAACCATTCACATAGAGATTCAAACGAAATTATTTCTAAATATGCAGAAAGAAATCGATTGCATGGGTAAAACAAATATTTGCTACACTGATCCTACTCCGTGTTATTTTTCAATCAAACTTGCTTAATGTTCACTTCTTTCACCATTGACTATGCCTAACTTTTAGCGAAAGTGCACGAATTTTTTTTTTTTTCAAAAAAGTCGTAAAAATTTTTTATGATTTTTTTTTTTTCAAAGTAAAAGAATTTATGTCGATTTCCATATCCTTATCTTCAAGTACGTAAAGAATGCAATAATTAGAAAAAAAAAACTTTTCAAGTGAATACATTTAATTATCGTCTGTCAAACTTAACAAGTCTGTGAACGGACAAAAGAAACATGACGACTGTTCAACATAGAAAATTACCTCGTTCGTAGTAATTGTCCACGACGCAAATTATAGTTTCTGCCCTTCTTCCACGTTTCTTTTCTATTAAAAAATCCATAACGGTGTGTAAAACGTTTAACGTTCTTCGCCTCATTTTGTTCCTCTTTTCAAATTTTTACTCAAGCAGGAGCTTTTTCCGTTATTTCCTCTCAGTTACTAAAAGAAATTCTACGTTTCGAAAGCGACTCAATTTAAAAGGTTTAATACTTTCGAATGAATAATTCCCGATTCGTGCATACAGAGATAAAACGTATTCTACAACATTGACTTCCAATTGGAGAGTGAATTCAGCACGAGTAAATCTCGGAGTAAATTTAGCAGGATATGAATATTGCAATTAAAACGTATTTCCCAACACAAATACACTTTCCCAGCAATGCATTCGGATATAAGTGAAGCTTTGGCATATCGAATGCAGAAAACGAAGTCATCGATAAAACAACCAAAGCCAAATTGAAATATCGAAAAAAAAAGATTGTCAATATTCCATGGACATTGAAAATATATTTCAATTTACTAGCGTGTATGACACGTGTACTTATCAAAAGCATAAATTATCTGTGGAAGGTGCTTATCGACGCTTTATATCTTTCTACAAAAGAATTGTATAATTTAGTCAAAATTTCTCGCAAGGGACACGCAGCTGTTTTGAAATTCTTGTTGAAATCTCTCTATATTTATCCCAAGAATTATCTTATTGGCAAACAGCTAGAATGCACTTTTTATTGAAAATATACAGAAACAAGTACGATGATTGTTTGAACGCCGCATATGACAGATACAACTCAATGATTTTTCATCGTATTACGATAAGATCCATGAAAGAATATTGCCATAGATACCCAGAGCCTATGACTGAGCTACCGTAATATCCACCGAAAAAAAAAAATCTCGGTATCGTCAATACCATCGATATTTTCGATCAAATGTGTCAAAATTTTAACACGACTCCCAATGCCATATGAGCTTCGAACCAATAAAATCGTAGGAAGTCGATATTTTATTTTACTTGGGGTAATTTTATCAAAAAACTGAAGCTGCTGAATCTTTTCCTAACCGTTCAAGTATTTTTCACTAAAATAACTTAACCAATAACAAATCAAAATCATAAATAAAAAAATCTGTAAAAAATAAATACGGCACAAAATCAAACTCGTTAATCTTACGAGGTCGTAGAAAAATAAAACACGAAAATCTTAGGAGTAGAATTTTCGAATGGGGCCTTTCACTACTGCGCTCGGACGCTCTGGCGTCAATCACTGGCTTTGCCACGTCAAAAGATCGATGTTTCGTGGTACGGAGCTCCATGTCACAATTTTTTCCCCGTGTGCGGCAAAAGGATAAAAGTCTCCAATTTTGACGTGTAACGTTACTGGCTACTTTTTCTACGACTCTACTCTGGATATTTGAGACGAACGAAAAACGCCGGAGCACGAATCGTGCAGTATAGAAAAATGAGACATTTTCGTAAAATTACATTTCTATATACACGAGTACATACAATGTGTCAGACATCACGTAACGCACTTTTTTTCGTTACATTCGTCTATCCAACTTTTTTATTATTATCCATATACTTCCCGGTCACACGCGGCTATAACATCATTTTTATTATATTTGCACATCTCGTGTTTGATTTCTCTGTCAAATATTTTTTACAAGCTATGTGCAAGCGCTCAACTTTGGTCAACTTTATAAAGTGGTGAGATTATTTGAACATCTCACTTCTACTTATCGTTTCATTCAGATTTTCTATTAAATGAATTCATATCTTCTCCGCCCGTTAATTTACTATTTAATTCGGTGATCGAGTTTATATGCCGCGTATACTGAATAAAAAATTTCTATAAACATTTTTAAGGTATTACTATCGCTAAGTGCCGTATAAATGTGGGGCGGGGCCCTTTTTTGCCATTTAAAAAAAATTAATTTTGATAAATTTTACGATTTTTATCGATGAAAAAGAAGTAAATATGGTGAGTACATTTTACGAAATTTCCACGTTATCATTTTGCGAATCTTGAAAATTCTCTCATTGAAATAAGTGTATGATTTTACTAAATCATTTTTTTCTCCAAAACTAGATGGTAGACCAAGCTCATTTTTTTTCTGAATATTCTTTGCGAACCATTCTAACATCTCCTTTTTTGCTATGAAAATGGTAAAATCCGTTTTTGAGTTATTGTGAAAAACGATTTTTTTCACCGCGTTTAACACGCATTTAAATGGAAGAATCACAAGATTTCAAAATCGAATAACTAAAAAACTAGACGGTAGAATTATTTTTCTCTGTGTTCAATCGATTTGTAAATTTTTCATTCAAATCACATATTTTTTCAAAATTTTCGTAAATTAACCATTTTTTCGATAGTAATACCTCAAGATTACCGGTTTTCTGTACCGGCGTTTTTGACGTTCATTTTGAGAATATTCCGTTTTTGCGCGTTTACTTTTTTTCTTCTGTAATCTTATGAACATTTCAAATGATCCTTCAACTCTGTATACGCTTCGCAAAAATATATTGGTGCGTGTACACGGGAATGACGGCAGGAAAACGTTTTTTCGTAGGGGAATACGATCTGTGGTTTTCTCGAGGCTGGTGCACGACAAAACGTGAAAACTTTTCTTCGCCTATTCGCGACGCGGTAAAGTGGTTTGCGTTTGCCACACCAGTGATCCTTCGACAAGGTTTCCTCGCTTTTCCGACGAATAACGGAAAGAGGCGGAAAACGAGACTGGCGAGAGAAAGTATAGACAGAGGGATGAAGGGGTGAAACGATATAAAATCTGAATAATGCGCCTGTCGTTTCCGAGGAGTCCTGCATGTTACCTCTCCAGCATCGAAGATTTTTCAGTCCCTAGTCAAGTATATACTTTTTACATATACTTTACCGCGAGCTCGATCTTTCCCACTCGAAAATTTCACCTCGAGGGTACCGCGAGACCGAATTTACCACCCAAAGAAAAAGTCAGAACTCCGAATGACGACGAAACTCTACTTCGAAGACGTTTTCAGCGGAAGAAAGTCCTTCTAATATGCTTCGATTCAATCCCTTTTATTGTGAGACTTGCACAAACGAAGCAAAAAAAAGTTTCAGTGAAAATGATCTAAAACTTTTAAAGTCCATACTGCATGTATATCGAATGAGGTTTTACTATTTTCTGATTCATCAGTTATTCGATAATCCGACGAAAGATCGGACATCAGACATTATCCGAAATGTACAGAAAAAAGGAAAGTCATTTATTAATTTGGTTTCCTGAGAGAACAGCAGAAAATGTTTGTCACAGTGTTCAGCCTGCGCATATGTCACGAGAGTTTACGTATAATCTGGAAATCCACGTTGTCAATAAAAAAAATATATATATATAAATTAATATCAATTATTCTGATCGAATAGGCAACTTTTTCTATTTGATCTCTATTCCGTATTGTCTTTGGAAACTGCAATAAAACGAAGGTATAAAAATTAATGAAAAAAAAAGAAGTGAACAGAGAGCGATTAGATCGACGTTCTCCATTAAAACGATGAATATTGCGTTCAGATAAGCAAATTGACGAGAATAGCCTCTCTTTCGACATGCCAAGCGTATAATATTGATGGATAAAATTTTCGACACTCTACTCGATGATTGCCAGCAAGACCAATTTACAATCTATCCCGGTGATGCATAGCCAGAATGGGTTTCTCCCTCGCGAACATCCTCACACGCGTAAATTTTTCATGAATGTCATGCCAGCTTATCGCGCAACAGCCATGTGCGTTGCGAGATTGCGAGCACGCTGACAAAATCGGAAATTGGAAGTAAAAAATCAAACCCGCGTCGGTTTTAGCAAAATGGCTAAGCAGCACACGCTTCGGCCTAAAAGCAAAATCGATTAGGAAAAGTTATAAGCAGCACGGCCTCGTCGCCCGGTTGTGAATTTTTGCCTCTCGCCTGATCGAATTTCATTTTTACCACGTTTCTATTAACTTGCTTTTTGGTACAAATTTTAAATTCTTTTTATTATTTCTCATTTTTGCATTTTCGTCGTAGGGATAAAAATAGCAGATGGCGAGATCGAGAATGGAAAAGGGAGAATAAAAGAAAAAATATATATACATATATAGAAAGGAGCTCTGTGCTATCAATGAACTTATCGAAAAAGTCGATTATTAAATGGTGAAAAGGAATTAAACGGGTTTGAGCGAACACCTTTCTCTCTGTAAATTCGTATACTGCTTGCATTAGAACGCTCGTGAAAAGGGTGGGAGAGGAGAAAGCTCGATGTACGAGGGCTTGCGGACAATGTTTGCACGCTCAGATTTCCCCCATTTGATTGGACCTAATTCGCAAACAGGAAACCACTGGCGCCACGAGGACACGGCGGAACGTGTGTGTTTGCTCGACCAATCGGTATTTAAAGCGAGAACGGAACAAGTCGAGATTCGACGACAAATGGCTAGACGCGACCCCAAAAAGCTCACCGGGGGGTTCACATTTAATGGCTAACTCAAAAGTTATTTTTGTTTTAAATAATCCAACACTATTCTTTTTTTTTCTCACCGAGTATCCTCGAAATATTCATTTATTCCATATATCTAGATATATTTACAAAAATAATTATTAAGATCCTGTCCCAATTACATTTTACATAAAAATCTGAAACACATCCGAACTCCATTTCCCCGATATTCTGTTTTATTCGGTTTATTCACGCTTGCTCTACTTTTAATTTGTGACTGTTCGATTTTTCGATAATGCGATACCTCTACGTTGAATTATAAATCAAGCAATTACAATGAATACGTACATATGTAGTGCGAAATTGTAAATAATACATGTGAAAAAGTACGTCCACAGGGGAGAATGAATTTATTAAGAGCTGCATTCGCAAAATCGTGACAGAGAGTGGGGAAAACGGAAATGAAGGATGTGCATTCGGTATCGGTCATCGTATCGATGAGAATGTTTACGTTCATGAAATATGTAAGCACTTGTGCCAATCACGCGAAGTGGACAATACGTTTTGACCTCGCTTGGGATGTGCCCTCGGATCTGCCGAAGTTTTCTCCTCGTTGAGGAGAGAGACTCCGGGTACCAGTGACATCGCGTCCGATAGACCACAATCGAGCTTCCTGTGATCAAGGATTTTCGAATAACACTGATGCGTCACATCAAATGTTGAAGCTATAATTATTATATCGTAGAGTGAACGATCCATGTCAATCTGATATCAATGGATATCATTAGTGCAATGCCTGAAGAACTTTATCTACAAGTGAAGAAATTGTTGTTTTTTGTATTTGTCTTTCTTGTCAAATAATTTTTCTGATAGAACTGAGAATAATTTATTTCAACCTCTAATTGCGAATTTTGATCGAACTTTGAAAAAGGTTCATTTTCAACAATTAGTATATTGATTTCTACATGGTTGAGCTTTGAAATCTTC